>JAMYWD010000428.1:0-11711 GCA_028583415.1 Protea cynaroides | reverse complement strand
ATCGATGGAGATCGATTATAAAGACTGATAATGAATGATCAAATTAAAAGAGAAATTTTTCTCAAGTTTTGGATCGAATCTCGATCGGATCTGTCGGAGTTTTCCATAGACGAAAAATTTTTCAACCGACAAAATAAATCAAACTACATACCGTTGGAAAGGCCTCGAAGAGACGGAGCCGGCGATATAAAAATCGCCGACATCAGCCGTCGGACGCGCCGGAAATCACCGGCAGAATCCGCGAGTGAGATCCACTCGCGGGTGGGAAGAAAAACAAAAAAAAAAAAAATTTCTGGCGGCGTTGACCCGGTCATCACCGGGTCAACTCGGAAACCCTAACGGGTTGGCCAGTGACTCGGCCGAGCCGACCCAAATATAAAAAAAAAAAAAAAAAAAAAAATGCGACGCCGATTCTTAGCCGAGCTAACTCGGCTTGAATCGGAAACCCTAGCCTACACTTGGGCCGAGCCAAGCCGAGTTTTCTGGCCCGGCTAAACTAGAGCTGGTCCAGCCCAAATTTAAGGCCAGCCAAGTCCAGTGGGTTGAACCAACAACCCAGTAACCCGACCCAGAAACCCGACCAACCGACCCATTTATTTGACCCGGTAACCCGGTTTTTGATCCGTTTACCCATTTGGTCGGACCGCAATCCCGGTGGTTGAACCTTTGGGCCAGACCGTGGTTCGGTCTGCCCCAGGCCATGTGGTTCGGCCTGGACCAAAGTAATAGTAAAAAAAAAAAAAAAAAAGGTGTGGAGAATAAAAAGGGTATATTCGGTTGGGTTTTTGAGAGAACCAAACCGATTTTGGTCAGACCGAACCGAACCGAGCCAAACCGATCCAGACATAATTTTCTTATAAGGGTCTGTTTGGCATCTGATTTTGATAAAATGACATTAAACAGTAATTCTGGGAGCTAGGAATGTCGGATTGACCTCCGGTTTGTTTCTTTGGACTCCATTTTTAATGCTCTTCAATCTGATATATATTTTGATACATTTTGATGCATTTAAAAATATATTATTATGGAAAAATGCCCTATGGGAACTCGATTTGCAATGTTTTTACTGATTTTTCTTAAAGTTATTGTACAAAATTGATTGATTGAGCTAATGTGCATGTTCATATGAATGTTTAGACTTGTAAAATTATATTTTAAAGCATTCATGGTTAAATAAATATCCCACATAAGCTGCAGTTTAGGATTTGTTCATATCATGGTGGAACTTGGTGTGACCACCAAAGTGGCAACCTTGTTTTATTATGATGACTTCAAATTCTAGAATATGTATTTGTAAATGCTTCAGTATTGATAATGTTCACCCAAAGGTGACATTGTCCAAGTTATTCAAATTATGATTTATAGCTATTGTGTGAGGATTATGGTGTGACCACCAAAGTGGCAACCTTAGTTCTAGCATAATATGCTTAAATCTAGCATTTATACATTTACAAACTACTATAAGGAAATATAGTGTTCACACAAAAGTGACACTAACATAAACTCTCACTTTTATGGATGCAGCAAAGAATGACACTGTCCACCCAAAGGTGGCGTTGTCAAAGAAAATAAATAACTCATGCACATGGTTGAAGGATTGTGGCTTTAGGAGTCTTCATCCACCCAAAGGTGGTGAGATTTTTGAAAGTCATTATCTCTTCATAGTTATTGTACAGATATTGAGGGGACCAGTGCACATATTGTCCCAAAGGATGTGTGTGTAGTTCGGTTGACTTTTCAAAGATATTAATTAGCTTGCACATGTTATTTATATATATTCTTGCTAGCTAATTTTATTTGGTATTAATCATAGACTTACAGTTATTTATATTGTTGTGGACATGTAATGATTAAATACCTTAAGATGCCTGTCTTTGGCTGCCAGTTTTATGAATTGACATGAAAACTGTAAACTAGTCTAGGATTGTTTAACCTAGATATACTCAACAGAAAAATTGTATTATGATCCTTAGGGTATTCAGTCCTTAAGATCAAGTAAAGCAATGTTCAGATGAAAAACATTGAAAAATGATATTTTCTGAGAAATCCAAAGAAAGATTTGATTTTTCAAGAAGGGGCAGAGAGATGTTTTATTACTCAAGTCCATCAGTATCAGTTTTGATGATAAGAGATGGTATTCGAAATGTGAGCAAATACAAGGTAGAGCTGTTAAGTATTAATGATAAGCTCAAGGATAAGTGAATATTTGTAGGTTCATTAAAACCTATGTAAGTGACTTTTTTAGACTTTTCACTTCCTCACAAGAACTGTATAGTCTGATCCTGGTGACTTATAGTGCTCAAAAATATAGTGAACCCTCAAGTGAAAGAACTAAGGATAAAAGTTCAAAGAAAAGAGAAAAATATGAATGCCAATGTCATAGTGCATAATATATACCCAGACAAAGGCAAGTTGTAAAAGGGGTAGGAAAACCCATAGAAAGAAAATATTTTTCATGAAATAGTCAGAAACCTTATGACAAAGAATTAGACATTAAGAAACTACAAGATAAAATAGATTTAAGTAGAATAAAATTCTTGTAGAGTGACTCAGAATGGACATGTAAAGAAAGATTTATGTAACTGGACAGCTTAAGTGAAAAAGGAATAAAGATTATGAAACTTCTGAGCAAGAAGGTGCAGTATGTTGGATACTTAAGCATTAATTTTTAATTTATTCTATCTTTAGAAGTTAAACTGTATATTGTAATCTTTCATCCTGGTCATAAGGATTCATGACTGTTGTCCAAATAAAAATTAGAAAGAATAATATTATGAAATTCTCCTTCCAAGGTTTGTTACATGTATATATGTGAAAATTAATTAAAAATGAATATGACAAGATTAAAGTAAGTGAAGGTTATTCACAACAAGGATTTATTGGAATTGGTGGACATCGAGATTTCATCTAGGACTTCCTGTTACAGTTTAGTCTATGGTTGTTTTTCCAAATAATAAAAATTAAGGTGGAAATTTTTTTATTAAAAGAACTAAAACTATTGAATCTGAATGAGAGAGTTTTGGGAGACCATGTGATACTGATTTATTCCCTGATAAATTTAAGCAAGTGTTTACAAAAACCTAAGAATGTATTTGATCCTGTAAGGAAAGAATTGATATTGCAGCCTATATTATTAATAGAATGCTAGTTAGTCAGTTTTCAGTTTCAGATTCAGTTTAAGTTATCTTCTTGTTATGAGACTGTAAAACTGACATGATTTCATAACACTCGTAGGAGAGTGATTATTTTAGGACATTGAGTTATTATATGAGATGTCAAAATAGACCCAAGAAACTTAAAGTTTGATGAGACCACCTGAAAATGGGTGTGAAGCAACCAGTTGAGATACCAGAAATGCTTCAGCCATAGTAGTAGAGCCAGATGAGGCAATGAAGAGATATACTGGACCATGTAAATCTGTGATTTCATCCAATCACATGTTGTACTTCAAAATATATGTTTTTGATGATGGGTAAAAATGAAGATCTTAATGATTTTGAGCAAGTTGTTAGTAATGAAATTGCTCTTGAATGTTTAATGACCATAAGGGATGTGTTGTTGTCTATGAACAATAACGAGACTTAAAATTTATGCTTTTGTCAATGAGCGGTGTACTCATAGGCTAAAAATGGATATACAAAGAAAATGTGTGATTCCAGTGGGAGAATTGATTGCTACAAAGTAAAATTTATAGCAAAGTGGAATCACACAAAGGGAAGAGAAAGAGAACTTCAAAGTTTGAGATCTTAGTTGCTCTTTTTATTTTGGAGTTGCATCAGGTAAATGTAAAGATCATTTTGATCAAAGAAAATCTCGAAGAAAATGTTTATATATTTTAATCACAAGGTTTTGTGGTAAGGATAAAGAAGATATGTTTTGTAGACTTATAAAGTCAATCTGTGGATTAAACGGGTATCCAGATAATGGTATTTGAGGTTTGACAGGGTTGTATCTTCTTTCAACTTTGTTAAGATTGTCATTGACCATTGTATATATATCTATAGGTCAGTGGGAGTGGATTCATTTCCTTGTCATGTGTGTTGATGGTTTTCATTGGCCTATAGTGACATGGTTTACTAATTGAAATCAATATTCTTCTGTCTGATAACTTCGACATGTAAAACTGTATGAGCAAGTACCTTTGTACCTAGAATTGAGTTTGCTCGTGACAGGATAAATAAAATTTTGGATTTATCTCAAAGTATAAATACTGTTCGTGTTTTTGAATGGCTCAATATGCATGTATAACTAGTAAGTTGCGGATGCTAAGATCAGTAAAGGAGATAAATTGACAGAATTGTAAGCAAAGAATGATACTGAGTATTAACATTTACAATACAGTAAAGAGCTTGATATATGTTTAAGGTTGTAATATTTTCATATAGCCTTTTCATTGAGTGTCATAGGATGTTTTGAGTTGGATGCTGGTATAGTTTACTGGACAATGGGGAAAAGGAAGGTCATGCGGTACATGCAGAGGACCAAAGATCATAAATTCATTTATAAAAGTAGTGACACTCTAGGCTATTTTGATGTAATTTATAATGATTGTATTGATGATAAGAAATCAACTTCAAGGTTCATTGTCATGGTGATAGGGTTTTGTAACTCTAAGTAAAGATAACAAGCAAGATATCTTGTGTGAAAATTTATTCTCTAATTTGGAGATTGTAGACTCCACTTCTAAATCTATTGAGATGTATTCGACGGCTGGTTCACGTGTTCTTCTCAAAGAATAATATGAAATCTAGTATTTCAAAGTATAATGGAGATTGAATCTCTTCAAGTAAGAAAGATTTTATATCATTGTAGATTCTCAGACGAAGGTTTTGTCAGTGGGAGTCTTTAAGGGACGGTATGTCCAATATAAGAATGGTTGAAAACAAATAATTTTATTAGAGGCTTAAGTGGCCAAAGATCTGGGAATCAGTGGGAGTCTCTAGATATGCTTAATCAGTGGGAGACTCTTTATGTTTATACTTGTGTTTTCACATTGCTTACTGTGCTTGATTGTATTACTCATGGTTTGATGGTACAGTTTTTTTTTTTTTTTTGTAATTATGTTTTTGTTTACATTAGCATTTGCGTTATTGCTATTTTGCATACATAGTTATGTGTTTGACATGTCACAGATATGAGGCAGTATTTAGCCAAAGTTTCAAGGCAGTATTTAGCCAAAGTTTCAAGGCAGTATTTAGCCAAAGTTTCAAGGTAGTATTTAGCCAAAGATTTAAAGGCGGTGTCTAGTCAAAGTGTGGTATTATAATTCCGGAATATTTAAATACCATGTTAAGTTGCCCATAAAGGTTTTGGGGCACTTTGATTAAGGTTTTTTAATCAAGTTTGGACTCGCATGGGAGGTTAGTTTCATGCATTATCTCAGGCGATTCATGTATTGAGTAGACCTTTGTTGTGGCTGACAGAAGTTTATACACCATACGTTAAGGTGTATTATTCGTTGTTGCTCGCATTGGAAAGCTTGATGGATGTTTCAAAGTTAGTGACGATTTAGTGTATTGGATTCTGTGGCCACACTGGTTAACGGTAGTTTTGTAATTAATATAGCCCAAGTGGGAGATTGTTAGATTTATGTGGGCTTCATTAATTACTTAAACTAGTTAATTCAGTGGGAATCTGATTGACACGGTATAGCCGGTTTGGTTTGGTTCGTCACACGGTATGAGATAGGTTTGGTAACCCTAATTCTATTGTGGGAAGGGTTTTGGGGTTACATCTGTATTCTATAAATACAGGGTTAGAGTCCCCACAGCCACGGTTAATCAGTTCTCTGCACCCATTAGCAAGAGACGTCAGGATATCCTCTGGAGGCTGTGGAAGACTGTAGCCGAGGGATTTCGATCAAAGCTTGGAGCGTCGTAGAGCGTATGAAATTAATCTTTTCACAGACAGGTAAGTCTTTATGATTCATAGTTTATGATTTCTCTATTGTGTTCTAAGGCTACTGTATGGATGGAGAATGAGTTTCTTGGAAACCCTAAACTCATAATATTCTAACAGGGTTTAGCCAGATACTTAAAAGATGTTGAATGCAAATCGTGAACTCCAACACTACCATGAAATGCAGAGTGACTTTGACACTGAGTCAGATCTCAGCTTAGATTACGAAATGATTGGAAATGATCATATTATTCAGTTTACATGCATGCTTCAACCCTTTGAACCTCCATTTTCTCACCCACCATCTGATCTACAGATAGCTCATATGAATCCTCCCCCTTCCTACCCCTCCCCGGCAGCCACCATGGCATGCAAATGGAACACTGGCAAGATAAATTGATAAGGTAAATTCCTGACTTTTGAATCTAGGAAGTTGTTGATCTGATAATGTTTTTAATATGGTACATAGTCTCCTAATTGTTTTCTTAACCTCAAACTATTCATGACCTTGGGATATCCCTTCCATGTTGGGTTTACATAAATAATGGAGGCTTCACAAGGGGGCAACGTACCTTCCCCAAACCCCACCGTGGTTGACGCCTCATGCACTGTTAACCTTGTTTTTATTACAAGGGTAAATATTCAACTACCTAATTAAATTTCTTTGCAAGTGAAAATCATATTTTTTTAAAATTCTACTTTAAGTATAAATTTTAGAACTCGAACATTAAGGGGGCAAAGTCCTCTCTCCAGGTCCTAGAGTGGTTGGAGTCTCATATTCTGTTGACTTGGTTTTTATTACAAGGGCAATAATCAACTACCTTAATTTCTTCCAACTGCAAGTGAAAATCATATTTCTTTGAAATTCTACTTCAGTTTAAATTTTGGTACTTGGACATTAATGCTATTACTATCCTCCGGCTCTTGATTTGTAGTCGGATTTTGAGTATGCTTATATTTGCTATGGTTTTTATAGTTAGTTAATGTTTTTTCAATTATTAATGAATTTGTATCAAGAGTAAGTGTTATTCATCCGACATCAAACCCGAACATGGTTTTTGGTGGAATATATTCATTTTTTCATTGTCTACCATATATTTCTCTTAGTTCTAATAAATTAGTGCTAATTTTTCATTATTCAACGTGGAAATGAACATTGTTAAATTGCTAAATTGTTAGGGCTCCATAATGATAAATTTAATTCTAGTCTGTTAATTAATAATCTAAGCGCCACAAATGCCGTAAGAATGAAGGAAGAAGTGAAGTGATAAATATTTGGTTTTTTGGTCTCTTGAATAAATGAACTACTAATTATAAAATCAAATAGTGTTAAATCTATCATCACTACTAATTTTTCATTGTTCAACACGGAAATGAATGTTGTGAAATTGTTAAATCATTAGGGCTCCATAATTATAAATTTAATTTTGGTATGTTAATTAATAATCTAGGCGCCATAAATGTCGTAAGTATTATGGAAGAAGTGATGTGAAAAATATTTGGTTTTTTCGTCTCTTGAATAAATGAACTACTAATTATAAAATCAAATAGTGTCAAGTCTCTCCTCTCTACTAATTTTTCATTGTTCAACATGGAAATGAACACCGTGAAATTGTTATATCATTAGGGTTCCATAATGATAAATTTAATTCTGATCTGTTAATTAATAATCTAGGTGTCGTAAATATCCTAAGTATATATGAATGAAGAAGTGATGTGTTAAACATTTGGTTTTTTAGTCTCTTTTGAATAAATGAACAACTAATTATAAAAATCAAATACTATTAAACCTATCATCCTTGCTGATTTTTCGTTGTTCAATGTGGAAATGAACATAGATAAATTTGTAAATCATTAGGGATACATGATGATAAATTTAATTCTGGTCTGTTAATTAACAATCCAGGTGCGGCAAATGTCGTAAGTATGAAGGAAGAAGTGATGTGATAAATATCGGGTTTTATCGTCTCTTGAATAAATGACCTACTAATAATAAAACCGATTAGTGTTAAATCTATAACACACTAGGAGCATAGACCCACTTTTTGGTAATCAACACCATTTCTTGACCGTAAATTTGTTACCATTTCTTGACCAATATATTTGTTACCGGATTTGTTATTTAGTCCTACATTTTAATGGTGAAGGAGAGTGGACTATTGATAGGTCTAATTCATAAAAATAAAAATAAAAACCTTAAATATCAATTTTTACCTTTAGTTAATGTTTCTGAATTATCTCTTAAGGTTTTATATATAATATAAAACATCCAACATCGATCAAACTTGAAGCATGTGTTCAGTAGAAATTTTGATGTAACCTTGGATTGCATCATTTAATTTATTTTAGTGTATGATTAATTATTTTATTGTAATTGAGCTAGGTTTAGGATTTCTAGTAATTTTTATTTTTATTTTTATTTATTTTATGGGTCTGTCGAAGCCCATGTGTTGTTTATTGAATTAGTATAAGCCCAATATCAGCTCAAGGCCCAACTCAATTCCTCCAGCTGGCTAGCCTTAGCCCAAGATCAAGGTCTTAAGGCCTTAGCCCAAGATCAAGGTCTTAAGGCATGCCAAGTCTAACCATAACTCCCTGGAAGCTAGATGCCTTTTGGTGACTTTTCAAGTCTTTAGTGGAGAGTGAGGTGATCCCTTGACTTATTCCTGACTTCTATTATGATTCACATCCTTGTTTCGGACCCAACTCGGGATTCTTTTATTGGATGTTGACTCGCCGGACCTTCAAAAATTTGGGAACCATGTCATTTTCTCATTCTCCTCCTTGACTTTCCATTTTTGAAGTTCCCTCTTATGTTAGGGCTTTGTGCATCTCATCCCTGTGTGGGATTCTTTTGATTGTGGCTCTTGCCTGATTCTTTTAAGTGATCGGTTATCGGCAATCCACCGATAGAGATCGTGGCCTTCCCATGATTGCTATCATCTTTGAGTTGGAATATTCTTCTTTTGGCATTTTGCATTTCTCTGGTTTTTTTCCATGGCCTATCGATCTTCTACTACTCACTTAGGAACTATCTCCCAAACATTGGAGGTCGGGTTACATAGAATCTTACTCGCTCCTTTGTAGGAATGGATAGATGATTTCGAATCATCGTTGATGATGATTTGGATCACAGCCGGTTAAGGCAACCTTTCGATCTAGGCCTGACTGAACATTTATGAGAAGCCCTATAAATTGTCATATCGGATCTCTTTGAAAAGGCGCTTGGTTTGGTTAGTTTCCTTCAACAGCTGTGAACTTCTGTCACAAGAAATAAGAAAATCTTACATGGTGCTCATACGGGGCTGAGGACACATAGGACACCCTTGTTGCTTGTTTTACTTGGTCAAGGTTCATCCCTTCTTATTGGAATGGAATCTTTGATCAAGCTGTCTCAACTCTCCATTCTTCAAAGGTCTATAACGGGGGGTTTTCTTAGTTAAAAAAATGGCATTTGGAGGGTTAGTAAGGTTGAGAAAAGATCGAAAATACGCATTATTTGCAAGTATAGGGGTAGTGATTCGTACTGACATGGGATCAATACTAATGTGGAGTTGTCATTTAGTATTACTTCTTAATATGATCTTGATCCACTTGTGAACACCATGTCCATAGCTTCCATCAACATTCCCAACTGCTCTAAATTCATCTAGACCACTAGGGGTTGGTGCGAAAGCTTTTTGCATCTAAAGAATACACCCATGCAGTCAATCAATCCAAAATCGGTTGACCAATCAGACAGATTAGAGGAGATAATTTCCACTGTTATGGCCCTAAACCAGTCAAACGGAGCAGTTAACTCAGCTAAAAATGCTTTCCAAGAGTTCTTCCCCCATGTATCTGAATCCTTTTTTTTAGTCCTACCTTTTAGGTCAGTTCTGAGTATAATAGCTTCATTAGGCCTCCAACACATCTCGAAGATAATGCCATAAAGAGCAGCCACCAGTAATCAACTATCATCCCACACCCATGGTCCTGGTAAGGCCAAAGGTAGGCAATAGCTCCCACAAAGATGAAATAAATCAGCCCCATGAGGATATGTATCAAGAGCAATTGAAATAACCTTAGGCCCCGTCAGGCCCAGAATACTGCAGATGGCAAGTCATGTAGTCCAACACTCCTTCCTCTCTTTAGGATGTGCTTATTGGTCTGGATGTCTTCCTACGGGTTCTTTCAGGTCTTCTAAGCCAGTAGGGTTAGTAGGGCAGGGTTAGCAAGGCATGCCAGAGCAGTCTATAGTAAGTGCCCTGCTAATTTCTTTAGGGGTAGATAGTGAGGCGAGCTACGTGAGTGGGTCATGATCAATAGGAAGAGGAGAAAAAAGAACAAATGAAGCTACAGCTCACACTAACACCAACAACAAGGCTTAGTGGAATAATTCACTCCTCATGCTGAACAGTACAACAAACATCAATGATCTCAAGATACAATAAACACACACTCAAACTAAAAGATACACAAAAATGAATCCAAATAAATGGATTAAAGAGGTGATGTAGTACATAATGAGGGGGAAGAGAACAAAAGAATGCATTTATTTGACAAAATAAAGATTGTGAATGAAAACAATCATGCATGCTCACCCACACAGCATTAGGGAGTTATAATGACACACTTTAAACTTGTTTAAATAGTGAAGGAAACCCCTCTAGACCTCAAAAGCCACCACCAAGACTGGTTAAGTCATAGACCAGCCAATAGAGATTAGTAGGAATACATGCAACAAACATGTTAGAAAAAAAAAAAGGTATGAGACAAATTTGAGAGCAATAGGCCAGTGCATGTATTACTCCTCACATACCTAACCCATTGATTACAAGGGCAATCGTTCTAATTGACAATTTCTCACAGTCCCTCTAAAGAATATACATCCCTAGTTCTTTTTTTTTTTTTTTTTTTTGCTAAATGTTAGGAAATTATATTAATTATAGGAAGTAAATGAACTACAAGTCATCTATAAGTAGTACCCCCACCTTCGGCATTGCCATTAGGAGGGCCCTATAGTGACCAAGTAAAACCCTTAAGGATTAGAATCACCACCTTCGGCATTGCCATCAGCAGGGGCCATCTAAAGGAGACAACAAAAAACAACTACTGAAATCTGAATCGAGGTCTGTAAAATGCATCCCACACAACCACTCTAGCCACAAACTCAGGGCATTTGTCCCAAGCTAATGATCTTCTCTCATGCGCTGCCCTTCTCGCAAGCATATCTGCAACTGTGTTGGTTTCTCTATAGCAATGTGAAAACCTAACCTGACTCAGGGCTACCTCTTTCTTTATTTCCATTCATCTCTGCAATATAAACCACGACATTTGTCTGTTATCAAACAACTCACCACTGCATTTGAGTCACTCTCAAGCCATATGTTTCTATGTCCCAGCCTAAAGGCTTCCTCCAATCCTCGAAGTTTACCTACTAGCTCTACTGAAAAGTTCATTGCAATTCCAATGAATTTAACAAACGCATATACCACCTGGCCCATACTATTTTGGATCACCCCTCTCTAGCCAAAGCCATGCTCGGGTTCCCAAGCTACACCCATCCACATTTACCTTATACCATGTATTCAATGTTGGCTGCAAGAATAACTCAATCACTGGATGTTGCTTGTCATGCTTAGTGAGAAGGCTAAACCCCTTAGAAATATTCAGATCTAAATTTGATTTTCTAGCATAAGGGCCACTCACAAACAGATCTCTACATCCCTACATCAACAACGACATGAACTGATACTGAGATATCTTCAAATTATCGTAACAGTTGAGATTTCTGGTTTTCCATATACATGACAGAACCACGAACACCATAG
>JAMYWD010000427.1:0-25000 GCA_028583415.1 Protea cynaroides | reverse complement strand
GGCTCCAGATATTAACTAGAGGTACCACTCTCCATTTCCTTCTCCACCATTGTAACAATGCTAGGGATGATTCAAAAGACAGCCACGTAATACCAAACGGGTTTGTAATAGTCTTCCTATTCATATCCGAAATCATGCATGAAGTAAATAGCTGATCGAAGGATTCCTCCTCCCTATATTGCATAAATGACATCGAGGTGCAAGCGATACAAATCTCCTTTTCACCTGATCCTCAGTCGGCAATCTCCTGTGGCACCATCACCAAGAAAAAAAATGACAAACAAGGCATCATTGAATTCCCCCATACAACCGACACCTAAAGCGGTTTAGGAGCTTTATCTCTGATAATATTCCAAGCTGACCTGACTTTAAAATAACCACTTTGCTCACCAGTCCACATCAGGTTATCTTGTACTCCAGAAGTTATTGGTATGCTGCTTGCAACATTAAACCAGTGTCTAAGTGGTTTAGAGTTTACAGCTTGCCATCACCACACAACCTCCACAATAAATCAAGATAGTGTAGTGTCCGAGCTATGGTAATCAGCAAGATCCAGACCAAGGATATCTTTCAGCAAAAAGTTCCCAGTCTCCACAAATTAATATTTGTTCAGTCCCTATGCCTATCATCCGTTGGAAATGTTTGGCAATCCAGTCCCACAACCAATGAACACTAGCCCATACCACAGAACTACACGATGCCACTCGTGTAGAGCCATTTGCATTTAGATACCGCCCCCTCATAAATTGAACAAAGGCTGAGCTATCTGATTTGATCGTCCAAGCCATCTTACATAGCAAAGCTCCATTAATATCCTCTAGTCTTCTAATGCCAAGTCCACCTTCATTTTTTGGGTTTACAAGTCAAGTCCCACTTTACTACCATGGCTTTCCATTTGTTCGAGTCTCCTAACCAAATAAAATTATGAATCCACTCTTCTGCAATCTATATCAAAGCACTTGGCCGCCTGTATACTAAGAAAGAGTGAATGAAAGCACTGCTCAATACTGATTTTACCAACTCTACCTGCCTAGTATAAGATAGAAGCCTACCATGCCAAGCTGTAAACTTTCTTTTAAATTTATCCATCGAAGGGGCAAAGAACTCTTTTCTAACCCGCCCCTTAAAAAGCTCCACCCTCAGGTACCTGGTTAGAATTTATCCTCTATAAAATTTAGGCAGCCAAGCAATCTCTGCCTTCTACCTCTTGCCTCCCTCTTTGTGCTCTTAGCTACACTAATTTTTTTGCGTCCGATTTTCTCATACATATGCAACAGCTCTTTTAAGTCCCTCCCTACATTTAAGCTTGCTTTAACAAAAACAAAGATATATTCTACAAACAAAAAATGTGTAGGAGCCATCAAACCCCTTCCCTTAAACACAGGTTCAATCCTACCCCTCTAAGTCACATGCTGCAAATCTCGACACAATACCTCCTCTGCTAAGACCAATAAAAGTGTAGCAAATGGGTCTTCCTGCCTTACACCTCGTTCTGGACAAAAAAAAGCCTACTGGCCCACCATTAACCATAATGGACAGCCTTGCTGATTTCAGTAGAGCACATAATCTGTTCTCGAACAGATCAGTGAAGCAAAATTTTCATAGTACTGCAAGCGAAAAGCTCCATTCTAGAGTATCATATGCTTTTTAAACATCCAGTTTCAATGCCATACATCCTGATTTTATTTTCCTATGCATGAGGGTAACCAATTTAGAAGCTAATCCAATATTATTTTGGATTACTCTGCCTTCACAAAAGCTCCCCGCTCCTCTGAGATAAATTGTCCAACAAACTCACCCAATCTAGATGCCAGATATTTTGGGATGATTTTGTATACAAAGTTCCCCACACATATAGGCCGAAAGTCTAATAGCTTCATAGCTCCCTCCTTCGGAACCAGGGTAATAAAATTATTATTTACCCCTTTCAGCCTCATTCTAGAGGTTAAAAAAAAAAAAAAAAAAAAAAAGCAAAATGCCTTGCACACATCCTTCCCAACTATATCCCTACGCAAATAGAAAAACTTACTAGCAAACCCATCCGATCCTTGAGAGCTATCTTGATCCATGCCAAACACAGGAGCCTTGATTTCATCATCAGTTGGTACCCCACCCAGCTTTCTATTCTCCTCATCAAATGCTATTGTTAGAATAAACTCCAAGTAAGCTGGATGAACAAGAGAGTCTGATCTTCTATGGAAGCTCTCATAATATTGTAGGACATAGGCCTTGATGGCCTCTTGGTTCTTTGCGAACACCGTATAAGGTTCCTGCTCCTCCTATCCTTGGCATATGCATTAAAAAACTTTGGGTTCCTATCCCCACATTTCAACCACTTAATACGCCCTTTCTCTACCCATAAAGCTTCTTGCATTGCACAGGCCTCCTCATGAGCCTTTGTAGCAATCACCTCCTCATTATGAAGCTTTAAATTACAGCCCACTATTTGAATAGTTTCCTACACATCCTTGAGAACCAGTCTGGTTGCATATTTCCCTATCAATGTATGGAAAGGTATCCCTAGACCACATTTTAAGCCTTTGCTTTAAGATCTTTAGCTTACTTACCAGCACATCAAAAGGGGCTCCCCTCACCTCATTGCTCCAAGATTCTTGAACAGCCTTTTTAAAAGATTTGTGATCCATCCAAAACCTCTGTATATGAAAAGGGGTATTTCTGGGCTGAGGGATTGATGAGCATCCCACTAAAATTGGAGCATGATTGGAAGTCACCCTTGGTAAAACACATTGGAAGGAGTGTTCATACCTATTATGCCACACATCATTGTCGAAGCTACGGTCCAAAACTACCTTTACATGCCCAATAATTCTATTATTACTGTAAGTGAACTTTAAACCTGATGAAGGAAACTCTGCTAGATGACCGAAGCTAATAAATACTTCAAATTCACTTGCAAAGGTCATACTAAACTGACCAGGGCCAGATTTCTCATGTGCATTCCAACAGCAGTTAACCATAACTAGCCACGACACTGTTGGTGATCCAAAAGACACAAAATCAGCCCAAAACTCTCGTCTTTAGTTCGCAAGCTGCCAGCATGCACCAAAGTAATAAGTTGTGATCCCCATCAATTGCAACTAAAACAGTAATCTGGTGATCCGAACTCAAAACTACCATGGGTCGTTGTAATCTCTTTTCCAGAGAACCCACAAATTTGGATATTGACCATGCTTCACATTATGAATCAAGTCCAAATCATATCCTACCACTACAAAAGGACCTTTGGGAATTTAACTGACCCAACCATGGGCTCTACCACACATAACGCTTCAGGATCATGCTCCGTCAACAACATCCTCAACACACGCCTTGTTTTGGGCTCCAAGACTTCTCTTAAGTTCTAGTACAAAACTTTCATTGGAAACCTTTTTTATGTAAAGTTCCTTACAGGTCATTCTAGGAGAAAGGTCCGCCTTATTTTTATCCTTTCCATTTTGTTTTCCAACTTCTCACTTCTCAACTACTGAGAACTCACTTTCTTGGTCTTGCAACAGACCATCAGCCGCTACAATATCATAAAAAATGACTTCAACCACTCTACCAATGTCATGAGTGTGTATAGTCCCATGACTAAAAAGAGCACTAGGGGGTGTACCTGAGGCTGGTGCAGTTCTCGGATCACGAGCCAAAGAGGAGATGGGTGATACCCTTCCAATATGTTCCTAAACTAATCTACAAGTAAATGTCACCATTTGTGCTATCAAAGAAAAAATAGGAGTTTCGGATGAATCTGCTGGTTGCTGATATTTTATCTTTTCATTGGCCACCTCAAATGAATCATTCTCTTCATCATCATTATCATCTCCAGATGCATCTGGTAAATTTTCCCATAATTGTCGCCTTTCAGCCTCTACAGGGAGCTGCAGATTGTAGCTCAAAGTGGTTTGTTGCTTCTTGTTGGTTCTCCATGTTACCAAACACTATATTTCTAGGAGCAATAGGGAAGGTCTACATTGATGTTGGTAAATGAATAGCTGCAATAATAGCCTAGGAAACCCGAGCATCCTGAACCACAGACATATCAACAACCTCAGTCCTAGTTACTTCTTACACTTCATTATCATTGTTATTCTTTAAATGATAGTTTTCTTGTGAATGACCAAATTTAAATTTAGAGCATATTGCACATTTAGAAGGTGCATCTTCGTACATAACTTAGTGTTTGAAATAAAATTCCTTACCAGGAAACTATTAAAGCTTATCCACTAGGATCTCTGTCTTCTTAGGACCATTTTTCCCAATTTCCATGCAAACCCTAGCATAACACCCTAGGATAGCGTGTTGAGCTCTTCAATCCATTGCAACTGGCCTTCCTACAGCCTGGGCAACAGTTACAAATAGATTGTTTCTAGTATTCCTATGGGAGACTAGGGATCCTCACCCACTGCAAGTTAGGGTAATACTCTGCTTCTTAACATTAAAATTAGGCTCCCATTTCTAAAAGCACATTACCTTCCCATCTACCTTCATGACACCTCTTTTCTAGAAAGTGCATATCCCTTTCTAAGTTAAATCTAAAAATAAAAAAACCCCATCCAAGATATACCATTTCAAAATTTATGTTTCCCCATTATTTCTTGACTGATTGCTTAACCATTGATAGAATTAGCCCTCTAAAGTCAATATGGCCTATCAAAAATGCTTCAAATTCTTTGAGCTACTTCTCATAAGTTGCTTAAGGTATCATTACCTTAGTTATGCCAGTAGTTGTAGTTGGCTCAGATATTCCAGATTATGCAATCACTTGGAACCCCCTAGCAATGTCAGTAAAGGAATGGGCAGTAGCCCCTTGAGTTGGAATACCCTCTCTATCAGAAACAATCTCCTTCCCCTTTTCCTACAATACCCTCTCTATCAGAAACAATCTCCTTCCCCTAGTCTGCTTTCTACCATTGTTTTGCTGCTGGCTAATAGCACCCCCACGACCAGCAGTAAAATTTTATTGTTGAGGTTCAAAGGTAGGTTGGTTACTCAGACTATCATTCCAAATCACCACCTCTTCTCAGTGGAATCCCAGTCACTAGTCATGCTCCATTACTATGAATAGTAGCTTCCGTAAGCATCGGATCAATCACATCCTCTGGAAAGGATCACTGCAGAAACTCAGTCCTTGTTATAGTAGGGTTAGGAGATGATACCATATATTTATCTCCCATATGCGATATAGGATTTGCAGGCAGAATTAGGGTTTAATGGAACTCCTCGGCAGTTCCGTAAGACCTACTTGCTCCTTCAACAGGTCTACCACCCCTCAACAACCTCTGATCATCCATCCTCATACCTCCAACATGCTCCTGAGTGCCCTGTGCTACACAAAGTATTGGCCTTTCAGCCACCCTAGTAACAAGTATGGGAACCCTGCAAGTCTAGCACAAGGATGTACACAGACAGTCTCCCGCACTTCTGAAACCCTAGAAGTGAAGGCCGTCAATCCTTGGTTCACAACCCTTCCACTGTCTTCCTCTTTCATATGCAATGCCTGACCAACCATAAAGCCACCCCGCTACCTTGCATTCTAATGCAAAAAAAGATGAAGCTAGGGTTTCATGTACTTCCCTTGTTGACTCGCAAATCCTAGAATTGTCTTCAATAATCCTTCCAATTCTTCTCTATTACTGATCTTCCACTATAGGGATGCCACAAAATCTGGTCTCACCATCCTTCCCAACATAGGGCAACGATTGTGCATTTAACCTATTGGCCTGATGGGAAGTGTTTGCAAGTTCGACAGTATGAGGTATATTGGTTACCTCCTACACTTCTAAAACTCTAGAGGTCTCACCCACTTATTGAACAATATCCCTACCGACTACCACTCCAAAAGACTACATCGGCAAGCCATCCTGCTCCCTTTCATGGAAAAATTCAATGCCTGATCTTTGCCCACCACTACTATTACCGTATTCATAACCATGTGCCAGCGGCAATGTACCATCAGTGATCAGCATTGTGCCAATCGAGTACACAAACCCTAGAATGTCAAAAGTCGCAAGAAATCCAGAGCTTCTCTCTCCTCATTGCAAAAAACCCTCTTATGGAAAGTCCATCGGTCCTACCCCTAGTTCATACATGCCCAAGAAAGGAACTATGACCAAATGTAATGAGAAAACCAAGAAGGGGGAAGTTACGTATGATGTAAAAGAAAATAATTTGGGATAACTAGTTGATAAAGCATATGCATACAATCAGTTGGGTATGCCAGGAGAAATAATAAGGCTAACCCAAATTCTAGATCAACCAATAAGTAACCATAGACCAATAACTAGAAAAACACTCTATAAGCCTAAAAGAGGCTAAATAACAAGTGAAAAGACACTAAAGCTAAACCTAGTAGGAGTACACACACACACACACACACACATATCCATACCTACATTGGGGCCAATAGTTCACACTTCCAACAAGTTTGAAAACTTGATAGCTAGGTTGCTTTGATAACAAACCTGCACCAAAACCTAGTAATTAAGGATACAAAGAAATCTAGCAAGAAGTATGTTAGGAATATCAAAATAAAACAGGTATAACCAATAAAGCAGAAACCATTGATCAATATCCAGTTTATGTATTGTTAGGAAAATTCCAAGTTGGTTTAATATTCTGGTCTCTTTGGCCACCTTGGGGTTAAGACTCAGCAATCTAGCCCTGATGCATTTGAAATTTCAGTCTGAATCGTATGCACATCCCTGTATTCATTATTGAAAATTCTAGCATTCTTCTCGTTCTAAAAAATAATAACCACAACACCAGGTGTGAGTTTATTAATAACTTCTGGGTGCCACCCCCCTCCCACTCCTTAGCTATCCAAGACACAAAATACACCAAGCCATGAGGGGGACATTGACACCACACTTCCTCATCAAGATAAGTCAAATAATATTAATGAAATTGCATTAAATGAACAAATGATCATAAGATTCCATGCTAAGCCTACAAAACACACTATTGGTAGATTGCAAGTTAGTTAAATGGGAAAATTTTCAATTGTCCTGAGCCTTTCCATTACAGCTAACCACAAAATGAAACTATGCCTGGGTATCGCCTAGGTATCTTTTAGGTTTCTAATTATCTTGCCTATAAAGGCCTATAAATCTAGCTTGGAAGAAAATGATTTTTGGAATGAAAATTTGATACTCTAAGTGAATTTTCCCTAAAACCTAGTAGAATTTCACTTTAACCTTGAAGAGTTGAATGGTTTCTACTTCATTTGCATCCTATAAGAGTTGCAAGACATCTATAGAGCTACGATAAAGCTGGAAGAGTTGCCTTTCAATCCATATCTATCCTTTTTCAACATATATTATAACTCTCACAATTTCTGAATCTGTCCAGTTAATATGCATATACTTCACAAAAATTTGAGGAGGTCTTAAACAAATTTTCTGAAGTTTATTTTATCAGAGCACCTATAGATATCCCTTCCATGTTTGGTTAACATAAATAATGGAGGTTTCACCCCATTCTCAAATCCCACAACGGCAAGAGCCTCATGCACTGTCAACGTCATTTTTATTACAAGGGCAATATTCAACTACCTTAATTTCTTCCATCTAGAAGCGAAAATCATATTTCTTTAAAGGGTAAAAGACAGTTACCTCCCTTGTAATTTACCTTATTGATCGTTAACCCCCAAAGGTTTCAAAAAAGACAGTTACCTCCCCTAAATAACTATTAAAATCCAAATAGCTCCAATTTTAACGGTGTTAAAGTTAATTTTTTAATGGACAACTCTACCCTCAACCTTTTATCTATATTTTAAATCTTATTACTGTTAAAAGACCAATATAACCCTTTTAAATCCAATTAAAATAAACCCTAATCTCATCTTCTTCTCATTCTCCCTCACATTCTTTCCAGCGGAGATGATATGTTGGACTCAGATGCAAGCGGAACGATTACAGGTGACCAGTGAGGCAAAACTCCTTGATTAAGCACTAGTTTTGATTTTCATGAGTTGGTATTCTGATTTGTGTTTAATCATGTTGGATTCTCATTGTTAATATGAAATTCATATTCTGGTTCTCCTTCGCTCTTCCTTGTTGACAGCCTTCTTGATTCCTACAACTCCATCCACATCACCTTCACGCAACATAGACAACAATTCATCATCTCTCAACCCCTACAACCCCAGTAAAGCAGAATTCGTCTTCCAGCTTTCAAACGTGATGACTCCAATTTCTCAGCCATAATCAGCAAATAATCTTTAAACTGGACTGCATTTTCTCCTGCCATTTCTAAATCTGAATGAAAATTTATGAAAAGAAGATAAGAGAGAAATCAAACTGAATTATGGATGAGAAGTAAGAGGACCCCAGAGAACTAAATAATGGAAAGAACCAAAGGGGTTCCTGGAAAGAGAACCCAAAGAGAAACCAGAAACACAAGTCGAGAAAATCAAAATCCTGAGAAACAAAATTTCGTAGGTTTTGGAGTCAAAATCGGCTACCATTGGGAAAAAAATCTCCAAAACCCTAAACCCAAGTATTCAACAAAAACAGAGATGGAGAGAGATCAAATAGTGAGGGGGAGAGAGAGAAAGAGAAAGCACCGGAGAGTTCCGGATGTTCTCTCTTCTAGTTTTGCAGAGAATGACTTCGTGCAGATGGCAATTAAATCCTTAATCTTCACTCTTTTGGTTTTGCAGGCCAAGATCAAAATGGAGTTGCCGGCCTAAATCACAGAGGAGCAGATGAAGGCCAAGATCGCAAAGGAGAAGATGAAGGCCGAGATCGTGAAATGGAATCCCTGGAGTTTTTGCAGAAAATGGTGGAGAAGAGTTTTTACAGAAGACCCAAAATGGTAGAGGAGATTGGAAAATGAATTTTTGGTGCAAAAGACCCAAAATGATAGTAACCCTATTAAATAGTAAAGGTAAAATAGGTAGTTTATCTCTCTAAAAGGGTAATTTGGTCTTTAAAAAATATTGGACTCCCACCGTTACCATCTAACGGAATATTCTTAACACGTGGGGCTATTTGGATTTTAATAGTTATTTAGGGGAGGTAGCTGTCTTTTTTGAAACCTTTGGGGGTCAATGGTCAATAAGGTAAGTTACAGGGGAGGTAACTGTCTTTTATCCTTCTTTAAAATTCTACTTCAGTTTAAATTTTGGTACTTGGACATTAATGCTATTATCATCCTCTCTTGATTTGTAGTGGGATTTTGAGTATGCCTATATTTGTTACGGTTATTATAGTTAGTTTACATTTTTTTGATTATTAATGAATCCGTATCAAGAGTAAGTGTTATCTATCCGACATCAAACCCGAACAAGGTTTTCAGTGGAATATATTCATTTTTCATTTTCTAGCATATATTTCTTTTAGTTCTAATAAATTAGTGCTAATTTTTCATTATTCAAATGGAAATGACATTGTGAAATTGTTATTGTTTGGGCTTAATAATGATAAATTTAATTTTTGTTTAATAATTTATAATCTAGGCGCCACAAATGTCGAAAGTATTAAAGGATGGAGTGATGTGATAAATATTTGGTTTTTTCATATCTTAGGCTCTCTTTGGTTTGTATTATATAATGTATTATGAGTTATTTGTGACAAATCAATTATGATAATAGATTATGAGTAATAAATAATGACCGTTTGGTACCACTAAACATAATACATTATATAATGAGAAATATAAACAATCACCTAATAGATTATTCTAATAATGATAAACAGCTACTCACCTATTTGTAGATAATGAATTGTATTAATTTATTTTAATTATAAATAGACATTATAAATCATACCAAACAATCATAAATTTTATAATATATTATATAATACATTATATAATACAAACCAAAGAGATCCATCCTGTGGGTCCTCCAAGCTGACTGGACCTGCAAGACAAGGAAAAACAAAGGGGGGGGAGGCGGGCTGGATGCCCCGGGTCCACTCCGATGCCAAAGTTAGGGCTCTGTGAACAGTCAGTGGGCTCGGTGTCAAGCCCACGAAGATATTATAGAAAAGTGTGGGGTGAGGTGAGATTTTCCGTCCCAAGTGTCAGAGCGTGAATCTCAAGGATGAGTAATGAGCAGTAAATGTGGTGTGTAAAAAACCTCAGGATTCTCCCTATTTATAGTGAATAGTGCAAAATCCCAAAATGCCGATTTTACCCTTTGTTCTTGTATTTGAGGGGCCTTCTTATGTCGAATAGGTGATCTCCACGTGGCTCTGAGATTGAGTCCTACGTGTCAGGGCCTTATTGCCAGCGTGGCGTAGTTCCCTAACACTTGCCTCATTGCCCTGCCGAATCTGTAAGGTTTGGCTGAGCAAAAAATAGAGTGATGGGTTCTCCCCCCTAACAACTTGCCTCGTTGCTCTGCTGAATTCGGAAGATTCGGCCTATTTGTACTTTCTTTCCTGTTGAGGTGGGTGGTTTGGGCCAACTTCTACGGTTTAATTGCCTCAGGTCTGGGCTGTGGTGAAAAGACTGATGTTGAAGAATACCGTGCTGGGTGGTCGCCGCGGCCCATCTTCCTCGGTCGTAGGGGCGGAAGAGAGGTCAAGGCTGAACAAGACCGATGTGGGCACCACGGCTTGATCACGTCGGCCACCGCTGAGGGCGGAGGGCGGAGGTCCGAGGCCGATGTGGGCACTGCGGCCCGAACACGTCGGTCGTTGCAGAGGGCGGAGGTCCGAGGCCGTCACGCGCTGATCACGTGATCCGAGCCAATATGACCGATGTGGACACTGCGGCCAATACACATCGGTCTTACCTGAGGATGACTGTCCGAGGCCGTCACGCGCTGATCATGTGATCCGAGCCAATATGACCGATGTGGGCACTGCGGCCAATACACATCGGTCCTTGCTGAGGATGAATGTCCGAGGCCGTCAGGCGTTGTTCACGTGATCCGAGCCAATATGACCGATGTGGGCACTGCGGCCAATACACATCGGTCCTTGCTGAGGATGAATGTTTGAGGCCGTCACGCGTTGTTCACGTGATCCTAGCCAATTTGACCGATGTGGACACTGCGGCCAATACACATCGGTCCTTGCTGAGGATGAATGTCCGAGGTCGTCACGCGTTGTTCACGTGATCCGAGCCAATTTGACCGATGTGTGCACTACGGCCAATACACATCGGTCTTTGCTGAGGATGAATGTCCGAGGCCGTCACGCGTTGTTCACGTGATCCGAGCCAATTTGACCGATGTGGGCACTGCGGTCAATACACATCGGTCTTTGCTGAGGATGAATGTCCGAGGCCGTCACGTGTTTTTCACGTAATCTGAGCCAATTTGACCGATGTGGGCACTGCGGTCAATACACATCGGTCTTTGCTGAGGATGAATGTCCGAGGCCGTCACGCGTTGTTCACGTGATCCGAGCCAATTTGACCGATGTGGGCACTGCGGCCTACACATCGATCCTTGCTGAGGATGAATGTCCGAGGCCGTCACGCGGTTTTCACGTGATCCGAGCCAATTTGGCCGATGTGGGCACTGCGGCCAACACACATCGGTCTTTGCTGAGGAAGGAAGTCCGAGGCCGTCATGAACTGTTTCTGACTGATGGGAGTCTGGAAGGAATGCCCATGGATCCGGTTTCGGATCCGGGTCGGTCATGGATACCGCAAGTCGGGACCCGTTCGACGGACCCACTACGTTTTGCCGGTAATAAATGCACCGACCGTTGGTCCAATGATGAGTTCCCACGTCGACTCGAGCGAGAATGGTGCCTTATAAAAAGGGGTGGTGGGGTATGGAGGTCCCTCACTCTAAAATCACTATTTTAGCCGCTTACCTCGGTTTCTCATTTTCACATCGGTACGTTCCTTGCACATCGGCTCGGATATCTCACGACAGCTCGGACCTTTGACGTCAGTTGCCTCCAGATCAGTAATCAGTAAGTATTCATCTTTTCTTCTAAGTCTTTTTGAAATATGGCTGACGAGGGTAGGGAGGCCGAAGTGGAAGTAGACATAGAGAATGTGGGGACCTCTTCCAGCAGCAATAGTAGTAGCTCGTCCTCGTCCGGAAGTGGGACGACCTCGGGCACGTCCTCGCCTAGTGGATCAGTGGGACGGGTATCCGAGGGCGGTCCCGAGGTAGAGTTGATTACCGAGGAAGAGGTCGAAAGCGGACGGCCGGGACCCACCTCCGGCCCTTCTCGGCGCGATCTTCTTGTGGATGTGTCAACGCATGAGGTCAGTTCCGAGGTCTTGATCCAGGCCCGAGAGGAAGCTGAGGCTCCCCCGGAGTTTGACGCCCGCGGTGAGGTTTGCCTGTTAACCAAGGCCGAGTTTGACAGTCTCCGGGAGCGATACCAGATACCGGATGGCGTGGAGATTAGAATGCCCACCGAGGGGGAGCGGGCCTGCTTGAGTCGGCGGTCGGAACTTTGTGTCAATGTTGAGATGTTCAAGGCCAGCTTCCGGGTGCCGGTACCGAAGCTGGTGGCCGAAATTTTAAAGTACTACCAAGTGGCACCGATCCAACTGATGCCAAACTCCTGGAAGAACTTGATAGCCTTCATCATCTACTTCAGGAGGATGGGGCAAGTACCGACCCTGAATATGTTCCATCACATGTTCACATTCAATGATTACTATAAGACGGGGTGGTACTACTTCGCCAAGAAGCCTGACTTCGGCGACCTCCTTGCCGACAAACCGACCTCAATCAAGTTGTGGAAGACCAAATTCTTCTATATCCGTGGTGATGACGTGCTGCTGGAGAACGTGTGGAAGAAGTTGGATGCCGAGACACTCAACACGGACGTACCCCTGATGCACGTGGAGTCTGAGATGTTGCGGCGTGCTCGGCATTCCGAGGGGGCTCCCGTCCGCGTGGCCGAACTGAAGGATCCCCTCGTTTTGCACGAGAACCGTCTATGTGAGTATTATTTTGACATAGAGCTGGCCGATGTCGACATACTAACTGGGCTGATTCGGTTGTTGTTTCTCGCAGTGAAGCTAAACAAGACCTACCTGATGGAGCTGAGGAAGAAGGATGCGGCTCGGAAGGAGGCCGCGGGGAAGAGGGCCCAGGAGGAGCAAATCATGAAGGCGTCGGCGGATCAGGCCGGTGCTGAGGTGGACATGACGAAGAGGCCATCAAAGAAGACACGTAAGTTCTCACCTGATACTGCCTTGGCCGAGGCCGCGCGCATCTATGCAATGCCACTGACTCCGTGGTACCGTTTGCTTGATTTTTCAGGAAAGGAGAGTACCGCGGCCGGGCCGGAGGCAGTCCTTGCACTTGGAGAGGCATCGGGAGTCAGTGCGGCCAGGCAGCCTACCCCGATACGGGTTCAGACGTCCCCGGCTTCGTCACCAGTGAGGCCGAGGGTGATTCAGGGGCAGGGGAGAGTCCCTAGTGATATTAGATGCCTCCCCCTGATGGGTCCCCGCCCGCGGGACCGCATTGGTAACGAGCGTGCTTTCCGCCCGGACTGGGCGCTGACCGAGGAGGATACGGCCATGGGCGATATCCGCGCCGCTAGGGAGCTGATGAAAGGGGCCATCTTGCCCCGGGACCATACGCTGGTGCAAGGGCTTCCCATGCCTTCGTTGATTTCCGGGGCAGACACTTTGGGTGCGTCGGTAAGTAATCAGGGCACGGTAGTTCCACCCCTCTTCATTCTAACTTGTTCATGTTTTTCTTCAGCTAACTGTTCTTCGTGTTTTGGCGCAGCTCGGTGTCTATGTAGAGACCCTCAAGGAACGCGCTGAGGAGACGGCCCGCAACCTGGCCGAAACGGATAGCAAACTCCATGCAGCCGAGGAGGAGCGGGACGACGCCCCGACGCAGGTTCGGTACAAGGAGCGGGAGGTGGTGTCTGTCACTGCCGAGGTTGCCCACCTGGCGTGCGAGAACGCGCAGATACGTGAGGACAAGCGGCGCCTAGAGGATGACGCGAAGGCGAGGGAGGAGCGGGTCGGCCAGCTGAAGTCGGCACTGGATCGCTTAAGGGATCATAGGGCTAGGTTCAAGGAAGCCTATATGAAGACGCGCTCCCTCGCCGCTGGGGCGGTGCGGCTGTATCAGAAGTCTGAGGACTTCAAGGAATTGGTGGGGCGCTACTCTCTCCAGAGCTTCACCGAGGGAGCACTGGCCTTGAAGGAGTTCGTGGATGAGAAGGTGCCAGGAATTGACTACACCGGAGCCGAATGCCTCCTCCCTGCTGATGAGTAAGTTGAGATCCCCGAGGTGGACGATGCCAAAATGCTTCGGAGGTTGGATGAGATTTTCGAGGGTAAGGAGCCTCCAGCCTCCTCGGACTTGGATGGGACTCTTACGACCCCCCAGGACGGCGCGGTATCTGCGATGGGCCCTCCCCCAACTCCTGGCGGTTCCCTTCCTCGTGGCATGGATGAAGCGGGTTGCAGCGGGGTGAACCTCCCCGAAGATAACATTTATGATTTTACCCGCAGCGGGGTGAACCCCCCTGAAGATAACACTTAGGGATTTTCTGTAAATTTCTTTGTTTTTTGTTGCACCGATGTAATCGATATTTGAATGAATGAAAAGGCCTTTGAATTGAACTGTCTCGTCTCGTCTCGTCTACTTGTTTTTTTTTTTTTGAAAAGGTTGGTGTGTCTGTCCGTGTTTACCCTCCTCGGCCTAATGCGTTCCACACTTGTTGAAATCTTTGGGCCGAATGGGTCTCACATCGGCGCGAGGCCGGGTTGATATTCATATCGACACGGAGCCGTGTCTACCCTCCTCGGCCCAATGCGTTCCACACATGGTGAATTCTTTGGGCCGAATTGGTCTCACATCGACGCGGGGCCGGGTTGATATTCGTATCGGCACGGAGCCGTGTCTACCCTCCTCGGCCCAATGCGTTCCACACTTGGTGAAATCTTTGGGCCAAATGGGTGTCACTTCGGCGCGGGGCCGGGTTGATATTCGTATCGGCACGGAGCCGTGTCTACCCTCCTCGGCCCAATGCGGTCTACACTTGGTGAAAACTTTGGGCCGAATGGGTCTCACATCGGCGCGGGTCGGGTTGATATTCGTATCGGCACGGAGCCGTGTCTACCCTCCTCGGCGCAATGCGTTCCACACTTGGTGAAATCTTTGGTCTGAATGGGTGTCACATCAGTGCGGGGCCGGGTTGATATTCGTATCGGCACGGAGCCGTGTCTTACCCTCCTCGGCCCAATGCGGTCCACACTTGGTGAAATCTTTGGGCCGAATGGGTCTCTCATCAGCGTGGGGCCGGGTCGATATTCGTGTCGGCATGGAGGATGATCTGATTGATTTGTCGACGACCTTATGGCCGCTGGTGTTGGAGAATGTAGTGGAATTCTGAATGTGAGATTCATTAAAATGAAAAAGCAGGGCCGGAATGGCCTATGTACATGGGTGGGATTTTCATGGGTAGAAGGGCCAAAGGTGCTCCGCATTCCATGCTCGTGGCAAGGCTTTACCATCCATATCTATTAGGTGATAGGATCCCGTCTGCAGTGCTTGGGTGACTTGATAGGGTCCTTCCCAATTTGGAGCTAGCTTCCCCTGATTGGTAGGGTCGGAGGCAATAGTCCGTCCCGAGGACGAGGTCCCCAACCTTGAACGATCGTAGGCACACCTTCTTATTGTAGTGCTTGGCTACTTGCTGTTGGTTGGCCGCAATTCATATTTGGGCTTGATCGTGCATTTCCTCTATGAGGTCCAAATTGGCACGCAAGCCTGGCTCATTGGTGGTTGGGTCATAATTGGCGATCCGGGGGGATGCAATTCTAACTTCCAATAGGACCACTGCATCCGTGCCAAAGGAAAACCGGAACGGTGATTCGCCTGTGGCCGTTTTTTGGAGTGGTACGATCGGCCCACAGTATGTGCGGTAGTTCGTCCAAGCACCGACCTTTTGCCCCATCTAACTTGGACTTGATGCCTTTCAACAAGATTTTGTTGGTAGCCTCTATCTGCCCGCTAGTTTGCGGGTGCTTCACGGCCCCGCATCAGTGCTCGATACGATGCTCTGCATAGAACGCCGCAAAGGCCTTGTTGTCAAATTGCTTGCCATTATCCGTGATGAGCACTCTGGGGACCCTGTACCTATATACAACTGACTTGATAAAAAACGCACGGATGGCGCTTTCTGGAATGCTAGATAATGCCTCCGCCTCGGCCCATTTAGTGAAATCAATCTACAGTGATGACCACAAATTTACGTTGATAGCGAGCCGGTGGGAAAGGGCCCATGATGTCCATTCCCCAATTGGCAAAGGGGATGGGAGCTGCTTCGATGGAGCGGAGGGGTGCGGCTGGGAGGTGAGACACCGGTGCGTACATTTGGCATATGGTACACTTCTTGACGTAGTCGATGCAGTCTTTCCGCATTTTGGGCCAATAATATCCCTGGCGCAATATCTTATGGGCGAAGACTCTACCCTCCTGATGCGCACCGCATATACCCTCATGGACTTCCTTGACGGCTCGCATCGCTACGGAAGGACGTAGACACCGCAGCAGTGGAAATGTTAAAGCTTTTTTGTAAAGGAGTTCCACCTCAACGACGTAATGATTGGCTTTGGATTGGATTCGCCTTGCCTCCTTCTTGTCTTCCGGTAATTGACCATTTTTGAGATAAGAAAGAATTGGGTCGATCCACGACAGTTTTGATGCGGCTGGCAGTATGGCCTTTGTGGTAGGGTCTACCGATGAGTGGGTCAAAACTTCAGTGTACACCGAATGATCCAAATCCTTCAAGTCTGATGTGACTAGCTTGGATAGAGAATCTGTCAAGGTGTTCTAGTCCCGGAGTACATGACGCAGTTGAAGTATTCGAATGTTGACGCGGCCTCCTGCACCTTTTTCAGGTAGGCAGACATGCTGGCTTTCTTTGCCTCGTACTCGCCATTGACTTGGCATACTACCAACTGGGAGTCGCTGGATGCTTCTACCCTCCGAGCCATTACTGCCTTGGCCAGGCGAAGTCCAGCAATAAGGGCCTCATACTCGGCTGCATTGTTAGAGACTTGGAACATGAATCGGAGAGCGCAGCGAATTTCAAAACCATCCGGACTGGTGAGGATGAATCCTGCGCCACACTGAGTCTTGTTTGATGCCCCATCGACAAACAGGGTCCATGGCCGTGATGGCTCTTCCGAGGATGAGTTGTCTATAGCTTGATCTTCTGTAGGGGAGGCTTCGATTAGGAAGTCGGCCAACGCCTGAGCTTTGATGGCCGTGCGTGGCTTGAAGTGATGGTCGAATTCTCCTAATTCGACCGCCCAATTGATAACTCGGCCAGAAATATCAGGTTTGGACAAGATCTTCTTGAGAGGCTGATCGGTTAGAACAGTGATTGAATGTGCCTGGAAGTAGGGTCGTAGCTTACGCGCGGAAGTGACCAATGCCAAGGCGACTTTCTCAATAAACTTATACCTGGTCTTGGCCTCCAACAAGATTTTGCTCACATAATAGATGGGGTGTTGGACGCCCTCCACTTCCTTGATCAGTACCGCGCTTACTGCCTTTGATGACACAGCCAAGTATAACTCCAAAGTGTCCCTTGTTTCGGGCTTTACCAACAATGGGGGAGATGCCAAGTAAGTCTTCAGTGCCTCGAATGCGAGTTGGCACTCGGTCGTCCATTGGAAGGTCTTATTGCCTTTGAGGGTCTGAAAAAATGACAAGCATTTATCCGCTGATCAAGACATGAATCGGCTCAGCGCGGCCACCCGCCCGGTGAGCTCCTGTACCTCTTTTATCCTGGTGGGTGCGGGCATATCGAGGATGGCCATGATTTTTACCGGGTTTGCCTCGATGCCGCGGCTAGAGACCATGAATTCGAGGAACTTCCCCGAAGTGACCCCAAATGCGCATTTGGCGGGATTGAGGCGCATCCTGTGGCTTCGCAGCACTCCGAATGCCTCCTCCAAGTCGCGGACATGGTCGTTCTCAACCAAACTTTTCACCAGCATGTCGTCTACATATACCTCCATGTTGCGGCCAATTTGGTCAGCAAAGATCTTGTTAACCAACCTCTGGTAAGTTGCCCCAGCATTTTTGAGGCCGAAGGGCATCACATCATAACAAAAGAGGCCTTGGTTGGTTACGAAGGCGGTTTTTTCCGCATCGGCCGCGGGCATTCTGATTTGATTGTAGCCCGAATAGGAATCCATAAAACTCAGCTGGGCGTGACCGGCAATAGAATCAATAAGTTGATCGATCCTGGGAAGGGGGAAGCTATCCTTGGGGCAGGCCTTGTTAAGATCAGTAAAATTAATACAAATGCGCCACTTGTCGCCAGCCTTCGGGACCATGACAATGTTGGCCAGCCAATCTGGGTAGTGTAGCTCTCTGATGAACCCAGCATCCAGTAATTTTCCAACTTCCGCATCGATGATCTGCTGACGAGATGCGGCGAAGGACCTCTTTTTCTATCGCACAGGTCGGCGGTTGGGGTCTACATTAAGGCGATGTTGTGCTACATCCCTTGGGATTCCTGGCATGTCGGCCACGGACCAGGCGAAGACATCGGCGTTGGCTCTTAAGAAACTCACGAGCTCTCCCCTCTGTGGTTCTGCGAGGGATGATCCTATTTGGATCGTCCTGTCAGGGTTATCCTCGACGAGGGGGACTTGGATCAAGTCTTCAGCTGGTTCGCCTCTTTGTTGCTTGGGATCGTCCCGCAGATCCTCAATTTGTACCTGTAGGGCCTTTTCTGATTTTTTTTGGTCGGTGAGCTCCGCTGAGTAACATTTGCGAGACACCAGTTGATCTGATCTGCATTCTCCCGCCCCTCTAGGAGTTGGGAATTTGAGGACTAAATGATAGGGGGACGGCACCGATCTTAGCGCAATCATACCCGGCCTTCCCAGGAGACCGTTGTAAGAGGACAGGACATCGACCACCAAGAAATTCATTGTGACCCTTGATTCCCGTGGATAGGTGCCAGCCCTGACTGGCAGTCGAATGGATCCCTTTACACTAACAAGGTCCCCCGAGAAACTGACCAGGGGGTAGTCGACAGGTAACAATCGCTCAAGCGGGATCTCCATGCGCCGGAAAGCTTGCCAATAGATGATATCCGCGGAGCTGCCCGTGTCCACCATGATTTTATGCACATCGCTGTCTTCAATTCTCAAGGTGATGACTATGGCATCCTCGTGGGGTAGTTCTAGCCCACACAAATCTTCCTCACTGAACGTAAGGAAATCCCAGTACGGGCTCTCTTTCCCGGCCACTCGGTTGACTTGACGCTTCGTGCGTAGGCCTTTCTGGCTCTGGCAGAGGTGTTACCAGCCGTTGGTCCTCCAATTATAGTCATGGCCTTCCGCCCTTGTGTGGTGGGATCATAAATGTCCTCACCTGCCTGGGCCGAGGTGGCCGCTGCGGCCAAGTGAGGTTGGTTGGAATTTTCATAGTCACCCGCGACCGAGATGGTTGCCTCAGCCAATAGAGGTCGGTTGCCAAATGAGCTCTCTCCGCGCCCTGGTCTAGTTACTGATGTGCTGGGAATGTCTGAACCAACTTCTGGGTTACATCGGGGTCTGGCGCGTCTGACCATGTAGACGCGCTCATAGGGTATATCTTCCGTTGAAGGTGGATCAATGACATGCAACGGAGGCGGCGGCCGCGTCTGATCCACGCGTTGCCCCGGGCACCCTCAGATTCGTCCCCAGCCTTGTCCTCCCCCTAGTTTCCAAAGATTTAGCACTCGACCTTGTTCATGTCTCTGCTGGGGGGTGTGGTCGAGCTGGCAGAGGATGACACCGATGTCCCGATGTGCCGTTGTTGGTCTTCTTTCTCTCCTTTCTGCATGCTGGATAGGCTCCTGGTCACGATGCTTTTCTGGGTAGCGGGGCTCGGCAGCCCTATCTCTTCTCCTATCTTCCCGAATGGGATCTCCGCAAATTTCTCTTCTTTCTACCCTCCTGGGTTCTCCGTCCTCTTGACGCCGTGGCTCTCGCTCTGGCGTTCTCGCCCTCGGTGGGGGAGGTAATCTTCTCCGATCCCCGGCCGTGGTGGCCGATACTCTCGGAGCATTATGGTCTACGTATCTGGGGCCTCTGCAGATACCCATCGTCAGCTATGAGGGTGTACACGTCGCCATGGGACCTGTTGAGCGGGGTATAGTCGCTAAATTTCTTCCCGGAGCAATCCCCGGGCTCGTGGCCTCTTCTCTCCCCGGACCACTTACTTTTTCCCGATCGCGTGAGGTCTGGCCTCTCATCCGTCCGCTTGTGCGGAGTACCCACTAGACCGTTGCTAGCTTCGTAGATCTCATTGGCGCTGGCGAATTTCTCACATCTTGCCAGGAGTTCTTGCAGGTCGGCCGATTCTTTCTTGGCTATGGAAAATCGGAGCTTTGGGTCGGTGACCGCTGCTCTCAACGTAGCGAAGTGAACCGCCTCGTCAATATCCTTCACTTGTAGCACCTCCAAGTTGAATCTGGCCAAGAAGGCCCTCAGGGTTTCTCCTGACTTTTGCCTCATGTTCATCAAATGGGCACTTGTCTTCCGTTGCACCTTGCTACCTTGAAAGTGCATCCGGAACAGTCTACCCATGGTTTTGAATGAGTCAATGGACCGTGGTGGCAGGTTATTAAACCACATCCGAGCCGCTCCCTTGAGCGTGAGTGGGAAAGCTCTGCACATGATTGCATCAGGGTTCGCGTGAAGGACCATTGCACCCACGAAGTTGTTGAGGTGCTCAATGGGATCGGTGGAGCCGTCGTATGAATCGACTGGCGGCATGCTGAACCTTTTGGGTAAGGGGACCCTCATGATGATATCGGTCAAAGGGTTTTCCGTGGAATAATCCCTATCCTCATCTTGGGTCACCACTACCTTCTCCATCTTCTCGACCTTTCGGTGGAGGACTGCTAATTGGTCTGCTATCTTTGCTGCTACCTCTGGGTCCATGGGAGTGTTTGGTTTGTCTGTCCCTATGGCTACCTCCGCAGCACTATACGTCGTGGGACCAAAAGTTCCTCCACCTCATCTTCATCAATCCTAGGCACTGCCCTCGGCTGGGGGCCGAGCCTTTCCCGATCCGGAATTCTTCCGTGCTGTGATGTTGAGCCCGTCCCACTCAGCTCTTGGACGGGGCGAGCGCTGGTTCTTGGTCGTGCTGGTTGACCTCCGCTCCGCCCTGGCCGATCTCGAGGGAGATCCCTAGGGAGGTCGACCTCTTTTTGCGGCTTCGCCGGGGGGATGATGCCAATGGGAGGACGAGACGTGGCCTCCGCAGCGGGGGTTTGCAATCCTTGCACAAACCTTGTCAACACTGCGAGCTGCTATGCGACAGTTTCGAACTGCTCATATGTAACAAAAGCCTCGCGCGCGGGTACCTGGTCGGCTACGCGCTTTCCTCGGTCCCGATTAGGTCGTAGTTCTAATCTTTCTCCTTCCTCGGGCTTTACCTGTTGGTCAAGCAATGGGGGTTGGGACTAATCATCTGACTTCTAGTTCGTCGTGGACTCATGATTGAAGATTCCTCCCTGGCGTTATCCTACAATGTCGAATCTCAAGGGCCCCACGGTGGGCGCCAAACTGTTTCGGCCCCGGATCCGTCCTGTGGGTCCTCCAACCTGACTGGACCTGCAAGACAAGGAAAAGCAAAGGAGGGGGGAGGCGGGCTGGATGCCCCCGGGTCCACTCGGATGCCAAAGTTAGGGCTCTATGAATAGTCAGTGGGCTCGGTGTCGAGCCCACGAAGATATTATAGAAAAGTGTGGGGTGAGGTGAGATTTTCTCCACGTGGCTATGAGGTTGAGTCCTACGTGTCAAGGTAGTATTGCCAGCGTGGCGTGATTCCCTAACAATATTCGTTACCAAATATGTTATTTAGCCATGTAGTTTTAATGGTGAATGCGAGAGGACTATTGATAGGTCTATTAATAAAAAAAAATTAAATACCAATTTCTACATGTAGTTAATGTTTCCGTATTATTAGAAATCATATTATTTGATCAAACTTGAAGCATGGGGTTTAGTAGAAATTTTGGTGTAGCCTAAGATTGCATCATTTTATTTATTTTAGTGTATGATTAATTATTTTATTATAATTGAGTTAGATTTAAGATTTCTAGTAATTTTTCATTTTTATTTATTTTATGGGTATGCCCAAGCCCATGTGTTGTTTATTTAATTATTATAGGCCCAATATAAACTCGAGGCCCAGCTCAATTCCTCCAAGTATGAAGGCTAGCCTTAGCCCAATATCAAGGTCTCAGAACATGCCAAGTCTAACCCTAGTTCCATTGAAGGTAGACCCCTTTTGGTGATCTTTCAAGTCTCAAGTGGATGGTGAGGTGATCCTTTGTCTTATTCATGACTTCTATTATGATCGACATCCCTATTTTGGACCCGCCTAGGGATTCTCTTATTGGATGTTGACTCGCCAGGCATTCCAAAAATCAGGAACCGTGTCGTTTTCTCATTCTCCATCCTGACTTTCCATTTTGAGGTTTCCTTTAATGTTAGGGCTTTATGCATCTCATTCATGTGTGGGATCCTTTTTATTATGGCTCTTGTCTGATTCATTGAAGGCATCGACATTGCACTGATAGAGATCATGGCCTTTCCTTGATTGCTATAATCTTTGAGTTGGGATTTTTTTTTTTTTTTTTTTGGTGTTTTATATTTCATTGGTTTTTCCATGGTCTATCAATCCTCTGTTGCTCACCTAAGAAGTATCTCCCAAACTTAATGGGAAGAACTATGCCTCTTTGGCATTTGCTATGCAGAAAAACATTAAAGGTCAGGTTACATAAACGTTTTTTTTTTTTTGGCTAAAGGTCAAAATTATATTAATAATAGGAAAATAAAATTACAAGCAAGAATTGCAACAATAAAAGCACCTCCTTTGGGTTGCTATCAGCAGGGCCCTGTCACAGCCTATAAACTAACAAAATCTATAGTAGGCTTTCATTTAGAGGATCGGACGGTAGGTCCCTTCCCCAGATCCTTCATTTTCCTTTTTGTTATCTAGTTGTCCTTTTTTTTTTGACCTAAGAAGTCACCTGTAGAAGCAGCCATAAGGGAATCAATTACAGCAATCTCCTTATTAGAAACCTCAACAACCATACTGTCATTGCTACTCTTTTTCCTATTATGTACTAAATGGTACAGGCAAGTTTGATTCACAGGTTTTGAAATTGAAGGGTATATCACTTCCACCCTACCATTCCCACTTATCTCAAGCACACCACCAACACAGCTTTCTAGTAGAGGTGGATTAAGATTTAATTTAGATGAATGTCACTGATCAGGGGTGAGGTCACTGGGGATTTACCAACTCCATTCACAGGTAATAGGGGATTCCATTATTGGTGCAGCCTGGATGGGTGGAACATATCCTTCCCCATGATATTTATTTCATCCTCATTATCATCTTCAGCATCTGCTAATCTATTTGCTAGATCAGTGATTCTTTACCCATAAGTGAAGGGAATGCTTGGACCTCTTCACTGGGTTGCAAAGGGAGAACCTTCATTATTCTCCATCATCTCCACAACTGCAGACCATGACTCATTTCTCACATGGGGTATTTTTTCCATTGTTCTCCATCGTCTCTACAACTATTGTCGGTTGCTATGAAACAACTGTTTTTACTCCATTATTCTCCATTGCTTTGTTAAGGCAAGTTTCAGGACCATGCCCAAACTTGAAGCATTTTGAACACTTTCAAGAGGCTATCCTCATAGACCACTTCTTGTTTCAAGTAGTATTGCGTGGTAGTGCCCTTGAACAATCTGCTGACCAGGACCTTAGTTTTTCATGGAATATTTATATCCACTTCAACAAATACTCTAGCAAACTGTCCCAAAGTAGCAATATGGGTGCGTCTGTCAACAGACACTGGTTTCCTCAAAGCCATGGTAATAGAGAATAAGATGTGCTCCTCCTAATACTCGAAAGGCAGGTCTGAAATCCTAACCCACTGATGATTCCTTGATATGAGACTATTTATTTACATTGAAATCAGGTTCCCACCATTGAAACCTGGTCGGTCTGTCATTCACACATGTTACACCTCTGGTCTAGATAGACTTGTAAGAATTTTGGATAGATCCTCTTTGAGTTTTCCCATGGGATTTCCCATGAACCCTAACAAATACACTACACAGATTACTAGAATACAATGGGTATTGAAAAGAGATGATTAGAGACATACCTCTTGCTGTAGATTGATTTTCGACCATTTTTCCTTTTGATTTGAATGCTTGGAATGCTTGGATCAAAGTCTTCCACAGCCTGTCGGGATCCCTTGACCTTCTCTCTGCGTATGGGAACAGGAGAAGAAAATAACACCGTGGCTATGGGGACTCTAACCATTGGTATTTATAATACCACCCCCAACCCTGGACCAGTCCCACACTGGACCAGGTTGGTCCATCTCTAATCATACTTAAACTGGTTTACTTGTAACTAGACTCCCACTAAACCAACTAACATTATAATTAATTTAGCCCATAAAAATATCTTACAATCTCCCACTTGAGTTATATTAATTATAAATTCACCATTGATCCAATGTGGCCATGGAATCTAATTACACCAAATCCATCATTCACTTTGATCTAGTCATCAAGCCTACCAATGTCGAACAACAGCACACATCCGGTGTACCCCCTTCTACCAGTCACATACAGAGGTCTACTTAATGACATAAATCACTTTGAGATGAATACTTGAGTTCAATGATCGAATTACCACGATCTCGTTACCTTAAAATCCTTATAGGTCAACGCACTTTGATATTATCCAACTTATATAGGCAAACCGCCTCTAATTTGGACTAATATCATACTTTGGCTTACCGCCTTCTTTGGCTAAATATCGTCTTCTTTGGCTAAATACCACCTTGCAATTTTGACATGTCTAAATAATCAATAATACATACAAACAATGAAATTAATGCTTACCAATAATCCTACCCATTAAACCATAGACAACATAAACAATCACAGATAAACCATCAACTACCAGATCTCTATTAATCAAGCAGATCAAAACACTCCCACTGACTAAGAGAATCTAAAGACTCCCACAATTATTACAA
>JAMYWD010000420.1:0-25000 GCA_028583415.1 Protea cynaroides | reverse complement strand
ACTACCCGGATTACCACCCGACCGAGCCACAGAGTTTGTAATAGACCTTCTACCCGGAGCCGCACCCGTATCAAAAGCACCTTATAGGATGGCTCCTACTGAACTGAAGGAATTAAAAGTGCAATTACAAGAACTGCTGGATAAGGGTTATATTAGACCCAGTATATCTCCATGGGGAGCACCGGTGTTGTTCGTAAAGAAGAAGGATGGTAGCGTTCGATTATGTATCGACTATCGAGAGTTGAATAAACTGACCATCAAGAATCGATACCCACTACCTAGGATCGATGACTTGTTCGATCAGTTACAGGGAGCAAAAGTATTTTCAAAGATCGATCTTCGATCGGGCTATCATCAGCTGAAGATTAAAGAAGGTGACATTCCGAAGACAGCTTTCAGGACAAGATACGGACATTATGAATTCTTAGTAATGTCATTCGGATTAACTAATGCACCGGCAACATTCATGGAACTTATGAACCGAGTTTTCCACGATATGCTGGATACGTCGGTCATAGTATTTATTGATGACATATTGGTATACTCCAAGGACAAGGAAACCCATGTCAAGAACCTAAACGCAGCCCTACAGCATTTAAGGAAAGAGAAGTTATACGCCAAATTTTTAAAGTGTGAGTTTTGGCTAAGTGAAGTCACCTTTCTAGGCCATGTAGTATCCGCTGAAGGAATCAAAGTGGACCCCAGTAAGATCGAGGCTATTGTAAAGTGGGAAGCACCAAAGAGCGTTTCAGAAATTAGAAGTTTTCTGGGTCTAGCTGGTTATTGTCGGAGATTCGTAGAAGACTATTCTCGGATTGCCGTACCTCTTACCAGTTTGACCAAGAAAGGAGAAAAATTTGTATGGACGGATAAGTGTGAAAAGAGTTTTCAAACACTGAAGACCAAATTGATATCCGCTCCGATTTTAACTATTTCGATCCCACAATAGACATTTACCTTATATACCGATGCGTCGGGATTGGGATTAGGATGTGTGCTTATGCAAGGAGAGCAAGTGATTGCCTATGCCTCGAGACAATTGAAGGTACATGAGAAAAATTACCCCACTCATGATTTGGAGTTAGCGGCAATAGTACATGCTGTCAAGATATGGAGACACTACCTATACGGAGAGAAATTCCAGATTAAGTCGGACCATAAAAGTCTTACTTATTTATTTAATCAGAAGGAGTTGAATATGAGACAAAGAAGATGGCTGGAACTATTGAAAGACTATGATTGTGATATCCAGTATCATCCAGGAAAAGCGAACATAGTAGCAGATGCATTGAGCAGAAAAGCAATGATAAAATCTCAAGGAGAAGTTAGCATGATTGCGGCAATGTGCACTACCGGAATGGTATTCAATCACGGCAATGAGCAGTATGTGATAGATACAACGGATGAATCAGCTAACCAAGGGTTTATTCATCGGTTTTCGAATATGTTCGCGGCATTGAAGATTATACCGGATATAATGGATGAAGTGAAGACAGCTATCCAAGCAGATCCTTATCTAAGAACGGTACAAGAAGACATTGAGAAAGGTAGGACAAACCCTGAGTTCACCTTGGATGAAGAAAAAGTATTGAAATACAAAGGAAGAATATGTGTACCCGAAACAGAAAGTGTGGACATTAGACACCGACTGATGAAAGAAGCTCATACCACCATCTATTCGATACATCCTGGAAGTACAAAAATGTATCATGATTTAAAGAAACTATATTGGTGGAGGGGAATGAAAGCAGATGTAGCTAAGTTCGTGTCTCAATGCCTAAATTGTCAAAAAGTAAAGGCTGAACGACAAAGACCCGCAGGACTATTACAGCCGTTACCGGAACCAGCATGGAAATGGGACTGCATCACTATGGACTTCGTCACAGGACTACCATTGACTCCTCGAGTAGTTGACGCAGTTTGGGTGATTGTAGACCGTCTGACAAAAACAGCTCGTTTCATACCTATACGACCTCAGTATACACTGGAAAGGTTAGCGAAGCTGTATGTGGATAATATTGTTCGATTACATGGTGTTCCAGAAAGCATCGTGTCGGATAGAGATCCCCGATTTACTTCCAAGTTTTGGGAAGGACTACAAAAGGCTATGGGTACAACATTAAAGTTCAGTACTGCATTCCATCCACAGACAGATGGACAGTCAGAGCGCACAATTCAGATTCTAGAAGATATGCTACGAGCATGTGTAATTGATTTCAAGGGATCATGGGATGAAAGATTACCATTGATCGAGTTCACTTATAATAATAGCTATCAGGCTACTATACAGATGTCACCTTATGAAGCACTGTATGGAAGAAAGTGTCGAACTCCTTTGTTTTGGAATGAAGTTGGAGAACGTAGTATTGTTGGACCGGAATTCGTTGAAGAAACTTGTCGAGTGGTCGACATTATCAAGGAAAGAGTAAGAACAGCTCAAAACCGTCAAAAGCAATACGCAGATACTCGACGAAGAGATCTAGAGTTCGCCGTAGGTGATAAAGTATTTTTGAAGGTATTACCTATGCGAGGATTGAAAATGTTCGGACAAAAAGGGAAACTAAGTCCAAGATATGTCGGGCCATATGAAATTCTGGCTAAGCGTAGAAAAGTAGCTTATCAGTTAGCACTACCACCATCTATGTCAAGCGTGCATGACGTATTCCACATTTCCTTATTGAAGAAGTATGTCAAAGACCCAACGCATGTTTTGACAGTGGATTTGCCAGAATTGACTGATGATTTGACATTTGAAGTAACACCAACGGAAATCACTAGTCGAAAGGTTCAACGTCTACGCAACAGAGATATCTACTATGTTAAGGTCACATGGAAAAGTAGAGACATGGAAGAAGTTACATGGGAAGAAGAAAATGCTATGCGGAAGCAATACCCTCACTTATTTGATTCAAAAGGTACGTCCAATTTCGAGGACGAAATTTTTATAAGTTGGGGGGAGTTGTAAGACCCGTGTCAAACTAACCCAGTCTTACCACCTTGAACCAGGTTTACCCATCATGGTCGAGTCAATAGACCAAGGGCATTAAGGAGAGCGAGATCCCAGGTATCAAATCGACCCAAAAACACTTAAAATAGAGCAAGGGTCGCATACCCATCTAAACAGGGTCGACCCTCTCAAATTAGAACTCAGACCCTGAAAAATGGACAGAGGGTTGGACAGTGTCAGACCACAGGGTCGACGGGATCATCGACCCTCTAATCGACCCTCACTTACTGTCGAAACTGAAATTAGGAAACTTCCTAATTTTTGATTGGGATTCTTTCCAAATCTCAATGGGACTATTATAGGACATTCCTACTCTATTTAAAGGACGTCCCTAAGCCACTTTCACTCCTTTCACAACCCTAATTGAATTGAGAGAAAGAGAGAAGAAGGAAAAGAGGAAGAAAAGAGGCAAGGAAGAAGACTTAGCAAAAAGGAGAAGAATTTCCAGAGAAAAGTAATCATCTCAGGTATGGATACTAATTTCATGAGTTTCTACAGACCTTAGATTAGATATGGTTGAGTGTAGGATTTCGGATAAACCCAAACCATCCATCCATGGTTAGGTTGTCATGGAAAAACCTAGGATAATGCATGAAAGCCATCTAGGAGGATGAATCATGGTTTCAGACCATGGAATGAATGTTTAATGGAATGTGGAAGCAAGCCATAGGACCCCAAACATGAAGAATGAATTAAAAACTGGAAATTGGACCTGATTGCACAGAGGGTCGCACACAGGGTCGATAGACCCATCGACCCTATGCACCCTGACCATCGACCCTCAACATTCGGGAAGTTCAGACAGAGGACAGGGTCGATAGACCCATCGACCCTATGCATTCTGAGCATCGACCCTCTGATCGACCCTCAGATAACAGTATGGTTTTTAAATTGGAAATTAACGCTAATTAAGTTCTATCGACTTTGTTAGGTTGCTAACATCATAATAACACTGTAGAGGTGATTCTAAAGTTTGGAAAAATATCTATTAGCAAGCTAAGGTGAGGAACCTTAACTCCAAACTAAATTGGTTAATAATAAACTGTTTTCTATTTCTTGAGTCCTATGTTATGTTTGATTCTATGCGAATATGATTGTTATGTGCATACCGCATGCCATCCAATATTTCTATTACTTGTTCATGCATATTTACTTTATTGTTTATAACATGATGATGATGATGATGATGATAGGAATAGGCATGTGCTTGTATGTGTGTGGTTGATGTGCTTGATGCGAGCGAGTATCAGGGGAGGTGTGATGAGAACGTCAATAAACGTTAACCTTTGGCGGGTCTCAGCACTTTAGCTCTATCTCTAACTCAAGTCTTGTGCATTGGCATCGTCGTATCGCCATTACTTTAGCAGAACTATTATGTCGTAGAGTATCAGGGGAGGTGGTCTCGGTCCTTGTAGTCTCTGACTCTATCGGGGGGCCTTAGCTCTATCTCTATGGACATTCTGAGGGATGCTGGGGTGAGGCCTTGGATACACTGTTTGGCATTAGGATTGGTTAGTTGCGAGCCCAGTTTGCAGCCCTCGCCAACAGGGGCTTACGTGTTGGTATGGCACTATATAGCAATAAACGTAACCTTTGTTATATATTGTTCATGATTGGGTGCATGTGAGTTGACGATAAACGTGATCTTCGGGTAACGTCACACACTCGTGTATAGAGGCGGAGTCAATAAACGCGACCTTTGGCTACCTCAACCTTTCTATTGCATATTGCAAACTTCAAACCAGACCAAAGATATAAATTGATGTGCATGCATATGTAATGTTGCATTGTTTTGGCTACTCACTGAGCCGTGTTGTGTGCTCACCCCTCGACGTCGAATATTTTTAGTTGATGATGCAGGTTACACAGTTGAAGACTATATGAACGCGTCTGCGTACGGGAATATAGCAGCAATGGACGCTGGAGCTGAAGATGATACACACGACTCCTCTTGCGAGTGCAACTCGTGTGTATTTGATTAGATATTTTTATAGGTTTCTTTTATTGAATTTAATAGAGACTTGTATTTGATATTTAAATATTTATGTCTCAGTTGAAAACAGAATAATTTGCTATTAAATTAATGATATCATCTTAGTTGCTCAGTTCATTTTATTATAGATTTTCCGCTATTGTGTATTACTCTGATTATGATTATGGATGTGTGAAAGTTTGGATAAAACGGGGATAGCCTATTCGAGATCCTGGTTGAACCGTTGGTTTATTAGCGGTTCATCACACCATTCTGGTTAGACCAAAATTGGGGTGTGACAGCAACAATAACAAATTATTTTATGACCTTGTGACTTGGAGCGACCTCTCTTCTTATCATATTCCTGTCTCCCATTTGATCTTCTTCTACCCTGACCACCAACTGTAACCAAGGCATTACCCTCATCTACCATCTCCTCACCATTATTTTTCTGTTGTGTCTCATGATGAACTTCATATGACACTGAGAGGGGGGGGGTGAATCAGTGTCTAAAATTTTTTCTTAATTATTTCACTGCTGCCCAGAGCTGATGGAGACCTAACTTTTCACATACACACAAGCGCATGTAAATCTACCTCGCTACCACTCAGTGGCCAGGTCTACCAGATTTGCACACCCATCCTGCAAGCCATTCCACGTACTCCAAAATATATAGAAAAATAAAAACAGTCCACAACACAGGATATACGTGATTCACCAACACAGTGTATGATGGCTAGTCCACGGAGTAATGCCCAACGGGCTCCGTATTTACTCAACACTCAACTTTTAGTCTTTTACAAGACAAGGATACTAACCATAGGTTTTCCCAGCATAAAACTGAGAGGGCGCACCAACGCCAAGATTCAGGCTTAACAGCCAATGTCCAGCACCCACTGAACACACCACGCTTAACTCGAACCCACGAGATGCAAAAAATAATTTTTAGGCTTATAATGATGCCTTACAATTTTTCTCCAAACTAGATAGGTATTCTATTTTTTTCTTTTCACCTATACTAGCATACAGTGCATAGAAAACATTAAAGAGGATACGGAATGAGAAAATCTCACAATCGATATTCTTGAATGACCAGCAATAATTTTTGAAGCTCAACACTGCTTTGAGAAACCTTGAACAACCTTCAATGATAGTAAAACTTGATTCATAGAGCACACCTTACTCATCAGCTTTCAATCTCCTCCACACAACCCATAATCACCATGAATGTAGACATAAACACTCTACTGACCTCTCATAGGGATTTTGTACTCCATTGATGCACAAAGAAGAAGTAGTTGGTGATTGATCACTCCCACAGACCCGAAACCCTAGAAATCCTTCTCTTTGCCTTCAAAATGCTCATTTTAATTTTTATCTGCATTTTTTTGACTCCCAACGGCTCCCAATGTATAGAGCATCCAAAAATATGGAAACTGCAACTTGAATGGACCGATTTGGAGCTTGGATGAAGAAGTTATGACGGTTTGAAGTTCGGCCAATTAGAAAATTCAAAATGGAATCTTTCGGAGGCATACCGTGCACATGCGCTACATGGAATCTCCTTTACCGGCCATTGGATAATCTTAAAAAGGCGGGATTAAACGTGCGCCATTGGATCTGGATAAATCGCTCAAGTGCGATCGGAGTTGCACGCGGCCACAAGATCAGAATCCGTCTATCGCTACACCGTATGCGCGCACCATCGAATCATGATCCTTTCTTCATGCGATGCGGAGCACCATATTAAATTACCACCAGCCAATGAGATTGCACGCGATGGCATCTAGACATTGCCGCCGCACTACACTCGAGCCCGCCTTAATCTGGTCCATCAGATTAGAATCTGAGCTTTGTCGCTTTATCTCGGCCGCCGATCTCGCATCTACACTTTTGTTACTTGCCGAAACTACCCCTATATCATATATACTCACCGAGAGCTCCTATTTTTGCCATTTTTCGACCGTTTCGACGAGAATTGCGATATCTCCCTCATCCGAAGTCGAAATTGAGCGATTCAAGTTGTGTTGAAAAGCTAACTCGACGCTCTAGATCTTTCCAGTGCCGGATCTCCATGAATCTGCTACGGGACCCACTAAAAATAGGCCCAAAGTAAAAACTCTGTCAAACCTTGGAATTTGAACACGAAACTTTGCGTGCATGCATGCCAATTGCCGTGGACTGCCGTGTTGGCATATCACCTTGCCACCACACCCATGGGTCTCACTCACATTTTTTCTCTCTCCTCTTTATCTCTCCAATTTCTCTCTCTTCTTTCTCTCTCTTCAATTGCTTTTTCCATAATATGAGAAACATGAGAAACTCTATCATATCTTCAGTAACACTGTCGCATCATCGAAAACTTGGCCACATCATCAGAGAAGCTGTGCCACATCACCAGTGGGATCCACAGTTCACAATCACTCTCTCTCATCAAACTTGATGTAGAATGTCATTTAACTCGCTGCAAGCCATCTGAAACACATGTAGAACACTGTATAACACACATGCGAGGTTGCTCCAGGTTACTCTAGTTTTGCCACTGCACTGACACTCTCTCTTCTACACTGACACTCTCTCTCTTGATTTCTTTGACTGTATGCTCACAAACATTGTCACATCAGTCAAGTTGTCAACAATGACAACACAAAGTCCAACATCTCATTCATCAGTAAAGTAGCAATAGCATCGTCAAGTTTGAGAGTATCCTTATCAAACAACAGTGTAATCACAATATGATCAAATAAAGGAGGTAATGAGGCCAACAGGAAAAGTGTCTTGTCCTCCTCTTCGATCTTTACATCAAGAGCAGACAACTCCATCAAAATCCTGTTGGACTCGTCAATATGCACCTCAAATTTCACTCCATCTGACAAGTGAAAGCCATATAATTGTTTTTTAAAAAATAATCGATTTGTTAATGACTTAGACTTGTACCTACTTTCTAACTTCGTCAAAACTTCTTCTAGATCCTCCAAACCAATGACCTCACGAAGAGTATTATCCGTTAGAAACAACTGGATCGTGCTATTTGCTAGATCCCTCAACTCTAGCCACTCATCATTCGTCAACTTTTTTGGCTTGTCGAATTTCTTCTTGAGAGCCTTAATAGTCCCCTTTCGTGTAAAAATATTATTCACCCATTGTTGCCATAAGGTGAATTCATTATAGCCATTGAAGGTTTCTATAGAGAAGTTTGAACCCTTCGCTGCCATTCTATTAACTCGATCTTTACCTTCTATGCCTGTCATCTACTTCCAAGAGTTTCAATCACCATTGATCTTGCATAAGACTATCCGATCGATACCAAGAACACCGAATCTGCTCGATCCGTGCCTTTCAATAACTCTGTAGCATCCAAAAACCTTTGGGAATAACAACCTCTATTTTTTTCCCTTCTCTTTGGGTGATACAACATACAAACACCGAATCGTACGACATTTTTTTTTTCCTTCACCGAACAAATTTGTACAAGCAACCCTTTTTTTTTTCTTCCTTTTTTTTCCCTCTCTTCTACGTCTCCAACAAAAAAGAACAAAAAACCAATGATGAGTTTAACAAAAGAAAAAAACAAATTTCTTGTTTTCTTATTCTTTTAATTTTTCATCACTTTTTTTTTTTCATCTTTTCTTCTACCGTACCTTTATGGTTTCAACGAGTTTTTTTTTTCTTTGAAAAAATAAATCAAGAAAAAAAGAAACAAAGGTTGCTCTTACCATTCCTTTTTTTCCCTCTTGCAATCATCTTATTCCTATCTTTTAGAGATGAAAAATTTCTCATTCTCCAATAATCCTTGTGCACCTCCCTTTTCCTTCCAGTTTCTGTCTGATCTGTCGAACCAGGCTTTGATACCACTTGTTAGGGATGAACGCACAACCACGAGAAAGAGACGGAGATCAAATAAACATACAACACAAGATTTGTTGTGGTTCAGCACCCAAACCAGAATGCTTACCTCTGTTATAGAGAAACAGAGATTCTGTATTACCAATAAAACTCTCTACAATTCTCTCCACCTGACAAAGTGTTTTCTTTTGTTCAGACCCTACTTAGGTTTTTCTACAAAGAGACAATTTATAGGGAAACCTAGAAACTCTAATCCCACAAAATTATAAGTTTACCCCGTATATGTAATAGACCTATACCTTAATATAAATACTACCATTATAATTGCGTGGATCCCACAGAATACAAGACACCAACCCAACATATATAAGGTGCATACATGCAAATACAAGGAAAAAAAAAGACTTTATAGAATGTATATAATTAAATTTGGAAATAGAATTTGCCATATGGTCAATCCAAATTATACCATATTGATTCAATGAGTAGAATTGCCACATCATCTTTCCAAATTTCACAATGAAGTAGACGAAGTAAGAAGTGATTGCTCTGTGAGTTGTGCAAAGAGCCTATCAGTTTCTGTTTTCTGCCATTTTCACAAGTTTCTTTTGTCTCTTTTGAAGTGTTATTTTGACATATAGTGGAATCCATTTGGACTAAAACTTGATATATGAGTAGAGTACTTCGAATCCATATGCGCACACAATTTCTTTAATGTCAGCAAGTTGTCAACTTGCCTCATCATCGCTCTCCTCAACTTGGGTTTGGAAATGGTAAAGGACGAGCATTCATAGAGTAAAAAATTCGAAGTTTGCTCCATTGATCTACAATAGAACCGGGAAAAACCATGCTCCTTTCTGAAGAGAAATCATATTGACATGAGAAACATTTTATTTTTAGGGGCCAACAAATATTGGAATTTGTCTTTGAGGCTACGTTGGTATGCATTCTCGGAGCAAATTCTTAGAAATGCATTTCTACCATTGAATGAGAATGAGTTAAAAAGTGAGACAATTTTGTTATGAGCTAAGAATATAGAATAGACAGAAGATCAAATTCCAGAATATATGGACTGTGTTCTCTTAACGTGGTCCATGATCCAAGAATGAAAATGCATACCAAACATTATTTTTAAAACTCTAAAATAGCCAAATGAGTTAGAAATTGCAAGAAATGAGAGCTCAAGTTCATTTTGTGAAGGTGAAACCGATTGAGTTATTTGTTTGATAAATTGGACTGAACCAGATCAGACGAATTGAACCAAGTTCAAGTGGCCTGGATTTGATCTACTCTTCATACCATAAATTGGTGTTATTAGTCTTCATATGTGTCCTGTGCGACTTCTTGGGGGGCATTTTTTTAGTTTCTAGAATAGTAGACAACATGCAAGTGCTTCTTTAACTTCCATCTGTTTCTAGAAAAGTAGACAACATGCAAGTGCTTCTTTAACTTCCATCTGTTTTTTGGAGAAGGTGTAACCATGCAATTTTATCATCTTAAGCCTTCTAGAAAAACTACCTACGCAAGTAATCCTTGTCAAACGAGATGAAGCGAGTTGACCTTCTTAACCACTTTTTAGAAAAACAGACATGAGACACCTTCATGGGAAACTATACACTTTAATATTTTAATCACTTTTCAACTACCTTTTATTCTATGTTATCAATCATTTCTTCTTAATATATTTTGCTTTATTGTTCCATAACAGTTTACATCAAAACAAACAGAAAGAAGAGTACAAGGGAAGGGAAGGGAAGGGAAGGGAAGGGAAGGGAAGGGAAGGGGAGGGGAGGGGAGGTGGTGTTTCTAGTAGTTTGATTTACTTATGGCTTATGGGGTATATTTTACTCTATTTTTCAGTTATTATTTAAAGGGGTCGGTTCGGTCATATATGAAATACCATATATACTTCAGCAATTAAATGCACGTGAATCGAGTTTTCTTATTTCTATCTAATGGTTAGTGTCGGTCACTATCTTGTATAAAACATTTTTTTTGTTAAAATTATAATTATTATAGGAGAAGATTCTGCACACAGGGAATCTGGAGTCGGAGAATCTTTTACAATGTGTAAATAGGTATACAGGAATTAATTATTCAATGGATCCCATAAAATCAAGAAGATGAGACAAAAAAATTATCAACTGAAGAGAAAGACTTTGAATTATGTAAGAGATTATAGGAATGAATTCACACGGTAATTTGGTGTGGATTTTTTTTTCTCTTTTTTTAAGTAATATACATTGCCAAACAACATTTTACACCCAATCAAATACGGCAGAGGGAGGGAGGGTGGTGCGGTGTTCCATGTTTTTAGAACAACAGTACAAATGCCTCCACATTTAAGGCTACGTTTTGTAACGTTTTGTTACGTTCTTGTTGTGGACCGGTGTTCTTTTCAAGAGATGGTATTTTTCTGTTTATGTTTTGGAACAATGTTCTTTGGCTGTTCTTTTGACCTTAAATCTGTTTGACAAACATGTTTTAGAACTAGTCTGAGAACATTGTTCTGACCAGTTTATTGTTTGATAACATTTGTTCTAGAACATTTTTTTTTTCAAATGGACGGAACGAGACTGACTCTTCTAAAGAACATTGTCGGCGCAAAGCCAGGAAAAAGGCTAAGTGCGAGGCTAGGAGGGAATCCACTGCCCTAAAGATAATGGGTGAGGGTTCGACATAAAGTCGTCGAACCCCGCCCCTATAAAGGAAAAATCTGTTCCTTTTTATCTCTCGCTACTATTTCAGCTAGGCCTAGTCCGAGGTCGCCAAAGTCCAAGTTGGGCCAAAACTGCTCCTTCTTCTTCCTTTTATTAGTCCAAAGCGGTTGATAGTGATAAAAGGTGGATAGTTGTCTATGGACAACATAGTGTGTGGACTGATATATTTTCTAAGGGCTTGAACAGGCATATGTTCAAATCAATTATTTAAGACATAATGTGACCCATAAGTAGAGTGTGAATAATTACATAAAGCTACGCATGCAGCAAAAGAAGATTTGACGGATTAGCCTATAGTCTTTGCAGTGAGTGTTTTGGGACGTGTTATAATGGCAGATCCTTTGATGAAGGCTTGGGCCAGTCGTAGTCATTTATTATGCTTAGTTAGTGGGAGACTCTTGTTTATATTGATATTGTTTATTTATGCTTAGTTGTGTTGCTTGGGGTTCAAAGAATATGATTATTAGTGACAATGATTGCATTTAGCATTTATTTCATTACTTTGTTTATTTACTCGACATGTCAAAGACAAACAATACAGTATTTAACCAAAGAAAAAATATATAGTATTTTGCCAAAGACAAACCAGGCAATATTTTTACCAAAATGTAAAAGGCAGTATTCAACCAAAGAAACAATGACGGTAAGTCAAAGTGTGGTATTAGTCCAAGCTGAAGGTGGTTTGCCCGTGAGGTGGGTAATATCAAGGTTCGTTGACCTATAAGGTTTTTGAGGTTACACGATCGAAGATGATTTGATTAAAGATTTGAACTCATTATCTCAAGGTGATTCATGTTGTTAAGTAAGTCTTTGTATTTGATTCACAGAAAGTTTTATGTTGTACATTGAGTTATATCTCTATTGTTGTTCAACATTGATAGGCTTAATAGTTGGATCAAAGTAAGTAACGATTTGTTGAGTAAATGGATTCTATGGTCATACTATTCAAAAGTGATTTTGTAATTAATTTAGCCCAATGTTAGGGATGAAAGCGCAAACCAGGGAGAAAGAATGAAGATCAAGCAAACATACAAATACATGATTTGCCATGGTTCAGCACCCAATCCGTAATGCCTACCTCCACCACAGAGAAAAGAGAATTATTTTATTCCCAAGAAATCTCTACCACTCTCCACCTAACAAAATGTACTCCTTTGTCAGCCTTACTTAGGGTTTTTCCCACAGAGACAATATATAGAAACCCAAAAAATCCCTTAATCCCCACACAATTACAAGTTTATCCCCGTACATGTAATAGACCTAAACTCTAATACAAGTACTACCCTGATAACTGTATGGACCCCATAGAATACAAGACACCAACCCAATAAATCTCTACCTGACTTAAATTCTATAAGCCACCTTGAAGAAGAACCCGTTGATGTCGATTCTGTAAATTCCTCTATTGTCTCTGTTGAACCGCTATACCCAAACCGGTATAGACCATACCCCATATAGGTGTCCTACACAGCTTACCGCCGTACGTTGTGATGTGTCTCCACCTCTCCCATTGTTGTAGTATTACCAGAGAGATCACTTCCACTCACAAGATCTGAAATAAAAAAACTCACTTCTTTCCAGATCTACACTTGTTCACAACTTAAACTTCTTGGATTCTCTATCTTTCATCTGTATACTTTTGCTGAGTTCCAATAGAAGCACCATCTATTTTAACACTCTCTGTAAGTCTGTTTAGATTTTCAACCATCTGCATCTACATCACAACCATGGCCCTTTTGGAGACCTTAAGAACTCCACTTTCAGATGAACACCTATAGCTTCTCAAATCTAGTGCTACCAATGAAGTCAAATTCTTCCTTAGATTTGGCACATGTCTAACCCCCAGTTTCAATTTGCACAATCTCATTTGTTAGAGTTAACGATATGTTGTGGGTCACCAACTATAATTCTATATTAGTTATTTCCATTTATTGTAGTGGATTTATTTCCACCATAGTATTTATTTGTTTCCTTATTGGTTAGGTTTATTTCCTAAGTTGCCTAGGTTTAATTTCTTAATTAGCTTATAATTGTAATTAGGTAAGTTTTCTAAACTATTATTTCTCCTCTTTGATTATAAATAAAAGGAACCATAGGAGAGGATAACACACACATTGATTCTCTCTCCCTCTTCTCTTGTCTCCATTTTCTCCATCTTCCCATTCTTTTTTTTTTTTAATGTTGTTACACCATCAAACATGTGAATCCATACAATCCTAATCCCGACAACTTTGCTTTTAGCATCATTTGCCATTCTAACCGTTCCATTATCACATTCATGATATATAGCAAACTATTCTCTAACTGAACACATATGAAAAGAAAAATCAAATTCTAAAATTCAATCTGAAATATATATACCTAATGAAGTAGTGAGATAAACATCTTTATCATTCCACTCTTTCATGACAGTAGCAGTAGGTGATTTTTCTCTACTCTCTTTGTCTTTCTTTTTCTTTTTATTCTCCTTACGGTTTAGACAATTCCTCTTTATATGACCCTCCTCATTGTAATAATAACAAATTATTTTGCGATCTTATGATTTGGAGCGATCCCTATTCTTGCTATATTCCTGTCTCACATTTGATCTTCTTCTACCCTGACCACCAACTATAACCAAAGCATTATCCTCCTCTAACGGTTACTCACCACTATTTTTCTGCTGTGTCTCATTCATCAGTAAAGCAGTAATAACATCGTCAAGTTTGAGAGTATCCTTACTAAATAACAATGTAGTCACAATGTGATCAAGTGAAGGAGGTAATGAGGCTAATAGGAGAAGTGTCTCGTCTTCCTCTTCGATCTTCACATCAAGAGCAGGCAACTCCATCAAAATTCTATTGAACTCACCAATGTACACCTCAAATTTCGCTCCATCTAACAAGCAAAGGCCGTAAAATTATTTCTTAAAAATCAATCAATTTGTCAATGATTTGGACTTGTACCTACTCTTTAACTTCGTCCAAACTTCTTCTAGATCCTCTAATCAATGACCTCAAGAAGAGTGTTATCCGCCAGAAACAACTAGATCGTGATATTTGCTAGATCCATCAACTCTATCCATTCATCATCCGTCATATTTCTCGACCTGTCAGATTTCTTCTTGAGAGCTTTAACAATCCCCTCATACGTAAGAATATTTTTCACCCATTGTTGCTACAAGGTGAAATCATTATGACCATTAAAGGGTTCTATGGAGAAGTTTAAACCCTTCGTCACCATCCGATTAACCCAATCTTTGCCTTCTAAGTCCGCCATTAACTTCAAAGAGCTTCAATCACCGTTAATCTTGCACAAGACTATCTGATCGATACCAAGGATACCGAATATGTTCGATCTGTGTCTTTCAATAAATCCATAACACCCAAGAACCCTTGGAACAACAACTTCTACATCTCCTCTTCTTTATTAGAATAATACACTATATGTACGATACCGTACCTACTTTCTTCCTCACAACCCAATTTTTTTTATAACACAAAATCGTGGGAAACAACCCATTTTTTTCTTAATTCCCCCACTTTACTATGAAACCAAGAAGGTAGATTTAAGAAAACACACACACACACACACACACACACACACACACACACACACACACACACACACACACACACACAAAACAAATTTTTTTACTTTTTCCCTATTTTTTTTCTTTTTAACCTTTGACACACACACACACACACACACACACACTCAACACCCAACTGGGAGAATGTTGGATAATATCCTAGTGGACTTAATTAATTATTGGACCCGTTGAATAGTTGGAGTCTATGTTACCAAATTGACCAGTTTGGTCTAGTTCGTCACAAGATAAAGAGATAGGAAAATCCTATTTTAGTGTAGGACTGATTAAAGTTTGTGATAGTATTATAAATAATATGTCATGAGTCCCTACAACCCTAGTTGTTTTTCTCTCTTTGTACCCATAAATATTGAAAAGCAAGGGCTTACTCTGTGGGATGTAAAAGACTGTGATCAAAACTTCTAGTTAAATGATAGAAATCGATCTCTCAAGCACATGTATATCTTTACAATTATGATTTACTTTATATTTTCATTGTGTTCTAGATTTCTATATAGATGGTTAGGATTTGTGATGAAACCCTATAATTATGAAATACCTAATACATATCTCTAATATATACACACACAAAACCGATTAATTAATATTATTTTGAATCTATAATTTTAAATCAATTAAAATATCAACAATCCAAATGGATAATACAATTCCAATTATATGGTATAATTTAATTCAATTAACTATGACAAAAAAATTAACTAATATTTTATAGTAAAATATTATTACCACTAAGGCTGTTTCTTTCGAAGCCGAACTTGAAACCATAGGCGAGCGAGTGGTTAGTAGCCCATGGTGACTTAGTTGATGGTATTCTTCTCCAAGGCCGGCACTCGAGGAAATACAGGTCACTCCACACTTTACCAACATCAATTGTAGCAAAGAAGAAAATAAGGAACTGGGATGCTTCCACTTTCTAGAACAACAGACCAAGAAAGTAGGGAAGTAGGGTCTTTCTAGAAAATACAGACCAAGAAAGTAGGGAAGTGGGGATCTTTCTAATTTCTAAAACAACCCAGGACGAAGAAATTAGGCAAAAAGGGTGTTTCCAATTTTTAGAAAGACAGGACAGAAGCACCTTCTTATGAAACCATGCATTTCGACATGAGCCCACATGAGCCCATGCTTACGAAGCTCACTCTTACCGATGGTCCATATTTTACTATATTTTTGGACCATTGTGTCTGTTATTTGAAGCAAAACGAGAGAGAAATCGTCTTCTGCTTGAGTTTGGGTAGGAGACTTGGCGGTCTGGATGGATAGCCGCCACATGACTCTCAGGTGGATCCGAGTCCTCCATCCGAGCCGACAAGCTGAGCCGATAGGGATGTTGGCTCCGATGGAGGGCTTGGATCCACCCAAGAGTCAGGTGGCGGCCATCCATCCAGACCGCCAAGTCTTCCGCCCAAACTCAAACAGAAGAGGATGTGGATCTGAGGGAGGAGATAGGTATTCCCAATTTCAAGAATCATAAAACAAATTAAAAAAAAAAATTTAGGTAAAACAAATTAAATTAAATGTATCCACCTACATGTGAAATTATAAGATTCTATCATGACTCTGAGTCGCCATGTTTTTAAAGATTCTCAAACCCTTAATAGTGGCGTATATTTTTATGAATTGACTATCCACTTACAACATAGCAAATGCATTTAAGAGACGTAAACAGATTGGATATGGTTTAGATTTAATCAGATATGGATGCGGGTGTAAATTAAATTCAGGATTTTTTATTATCTATTAACATGATCTTTAGTCGAACTTTTCTGCCCCTAATGGATAAGATTTGTTTTTAGTCCATGTCTCTTAATTGTCTCAGTTATATGATTCTTTTTTTCTGATTCTCTAGAACCTATTTAATATTTACAAATTTTTAATTAAGATCCTTATCTACTTAACTTTTTTACTATTAATAAAATAACTAATTAAATCCGGTAAATAATGTTTCAGATCTTTGAGTAGGTAGATACGGATGAGAATATTATTTTCAATATCTTAAATCCCTACTATTCTTAAGTGAGCAAAGTTCACCTCTAGCCAATTCATTATACGTCATGTTCCGGGTTGTGTGGGTGGGAGTAACACCACCTCTTACTTAAGAGTGTGTGGGGATTGGGATCCTCTGTAGTGGGACCACCTCTATAGTGAGAATCTCACCTATTCAAAGAAGATCGGCATGTATCCCAATGCATTCTCAGTGTATCGGGATACATGCAGATCCACTTTGAATGGCTACGATCCTCACTACAGAGAATCTTTTTCCAATGTGTGGAAGCAGTACCATAGTAGTAATCCTCCACTGTTGTTGAGTTCACTCAATACATATATGAGTACATCGGTATATGTCTTGGATGAGCACTAATCGTATCATCATGATTGACGCAACTGAACGACAGGAAATAGTTTTTATCTGGTAATAGTTCATCTAGGGAAAAAAAGAAAAAAAAAATCCTCCTCGTCCATCCAGCCTGCCCAGCACACAATTGGATCTCTCCTTTTCCAACAAAGGCATAATCTAGTGGTGTTGATGGGTTGGCCGTGGAGAGGAAGGCCAATGCTCTTAGCTTAGGATTGAGATTGTCTTCTATTGTCCAGTCCCTCCAGCTGTCGATCGAATGGACTAGGATGATCAGAGACATGCAAACTAATACAACCCAACCCATTTAATGAAGGATTGAACAATTAGACGATTGTAGATGAGCACCACTCCACTAACATCTCACCATGAGAAAATTCCAATTGCGGTTGGATTGGAACAAAAGCCGTACAACTATTCTACGCCTATAGAATCGTGACCTTCGATGAGCATGGATATGGATTTACATCGTCTCCTCCCAGTGGTTCTGGGAGGATAGTGGCAATCTATCCTAGATGGTTGCCACGTGGCTCTCGGTGAATTCGAGACCCACGTCCAAGCCGACATCCTTTGTTGGTTTGGCTTGTCGACTGGGTGTCGGCTCGAACGTGGGTCTCGAATTCACCGAGAGCCACGTAGTAACCATCCGGAATAGATTGCCACTGTCCTCGATAAGAGGATGCGGATCCGCATGGATATGCGACATTTCAGAATCTGAAGTTCTAATTTCAAGAACAACATGCCAGATTCATGCACGCGTCACCGTACTATATAGATGTGCTTTCAGAGGCATAGAAATCGTCTCCTGCGGTCCTGCCGTCTGCCAAGGGCCGGATTTCAGCCGGCCTACCCCCAAATGTATTGGCAGAAGCCAGATTGATCCCCAAACCCTTGGATCAGTCACAGGACCGTCCTGCCGCAGGAGACGATCTCCTTCCCTTTTAGAGAATCAAACCAGCGATATACCAGATCCAAATCGTCTCCTGTGGTAGGAGGTTCCTGCTGCCGATCCAAGGACTTGTATTCAGTCTGCTCACCTGCCAATACATTGGAGGGTGGACCGACTGAAATTCGACCCTTGACAGGTGACAGGACCGCAGGAGAGCATTGGGTTGCCGATATACCAGGTTATCTGCATGTGCCGTTCCGATGATTTCTCTGAGTTCTAAGATCGAGAAGATTAAGAATTCAAAACACGCGGAGCAGATATGATTAGATAATTGTGGAGGAAAGCTGACAACTGTCCCACCCAATTTGCATCAAGACACGTCACCCTTTTTACATATGGGGATTAGGTACGTAAGGACCCCACGTTCCTCGTTCCACTCCTTCCCTACGCTTTCCCTTTTATATATAAATTCACACGAAAAAAGAATCCATCAAATCATCAAATTGGCTTGAAGTGTCAGTTCTTTGTGATTATTATTGATTCAGCAGATAGAGATAGGGGGGGGAGTCATTGTTCATTAAAACCATCATATTTGCAGAAGATTTTGAATACAAGCACAGGTTACGAGTCCTTGTCAGCGTCCTTATCAAGTTCAAGTTGTTTCTTGAGATTTATCAGAGTTTGTGGCTTTTGTTGATCGATCACAAGATGGCTATGGCAGTTGGGTTTATGAATGGTGGGTCTTCATCCTCATGGATACAGAGAGGTTTCTTGAAGAACGAAAAGGCGAAGAAGATGAAGGTTTCTTGTGTTGCTTCTTGTAATGGCTTAACAGATCAATACAGAACACTTAGAATCCAACCTGGTGCTTCTGAGGGCGAAGTCAAGAAGGCCTTTCGCCAGCTCGCTTTGCTGGTTCGTTTCTTCCTTTAATTTTCAGTTCAACTTCTTCTGTTTTTAAATTTTTTGGGGTTTCTTCTCTGACTGATCTGAATCTATTTTCAGTATCATCCGGATGTCTGCAAAGGAAAGAATTGCGGTGTTCAATTCAACCAAATTAACGAAGCCTATGATGTAAGTATATATTAGACGTTAAGATATAATGATCTGCCTACTGGGTTTTCATTCAAAACTCATAAAGATTGATCGATTGATGGGTCTGCTGGGTTGTTCTTACAGACTGTGATGAGCTACTTGAGGGGAGAAGAGAAGAACACGGTTGATCAATACGAGTCGTACGATTACAACGAATCAGAAGAGCAAATGAGAGGGATGTGCGATCCAGATTGGGACATGTGGGAGGAATGGATGGGATGGGAAGGTGCAGGGATTCGTGATTACTCTTCCCACATCAACCCATACATCTAATCCTCCAGGCTCAATAGAGGAGAAACAAACAGTGGAAGACACTTGCTGATCAGCTCAATCATGGTGGCATTGATTAAGTAATTAGTCTGGTCGATCATGTTTTGTCCAACAAATGTAAATGTCAATAGTGTGATTAAGGTAGCTTGCACAGAAGTTACAGTCTTGAAGACCTGTCAGATTTCTGTTCACTGATACTATGATCACCTCTTCCATTGAAGAGGAGTAACCAGAAGGTGAGAGGAGGTACTTTTCCCAGTAAGAGGTTGGCTTTTAACTAGCCATGATCTTTTAAGTGTGAAATTTTCTTGCCTGGACTGCTTGAGCCCACAACATGTAATTAGAATCTGATTGATTTTTTATCTGGTGGACTGGTTCTGCTTGAGGATTGAGGGATCCTCTTTGTAATTTATTAACTGATGTGCTAAATCATCCCTGTTTTAGTGTAACTTTGCTTGGTTCTGGCTTTTAATCTTCTTGTAATTCCGTTTTTCTGCCTTTTCTTTTACCCAGCTACGGAGCCACGCATCATCTATTCAACCTCCCTCGTCTTCTTTCTATTGATATAGGTCAGGCTCACTAAGGTTGCGTTTGTTTTGCCACAAAAATTTTAACGAGAGATAATGAAAAGTTAGAAGACATTCATGACATTGTTTTCCCTCATTCCCTCGGTCAATCACTATCAAATGTGCTTTTTAGTCGAAGAAAGAAGACAAACACATCCTAGTATTCCAATGCCACTTGGAAGGTTTCACTGAAAAAACTCTGATCCACGTGCTTTTTACATGATAGGTATATAATACTATAATTGAGATATATTTCTAAATTTGAGGGATAAATTATGAAGGCTTTATTTGTGTAGAAGTCAGCCTTAACAAATATTACTTGTGGCTGAAAAGTGGGAATCATGATGGAAGGTTCTCGGGTATCAACTATCAAAATATTGATTTTCCTAATATTATAAAGATCTGTTGCATAAATTCTAGCTGTCTTCATACCACAACCACAGGTAGGGGTGATGTCAAAATTCAGTCGTAGATATATAAAGTTTGGCTTATATTGTTGGGGAAGAACGCACAACCATGAAAAAGAGATAAAAATCAAGTAAACATATAATATAAGATTTGTTGTGGTTCAGCGCTTAAATTGAAATGCCTACCTCCATAATAACAAGGTTCGTTGACCTATAAGGTTTTTGAAGTTACACGATCGAAGATGATTCGATTAAAGATTTGAACTCGTTATCTCAAGGTGATTCATGCTGTTAAGTAAGTCTTGATATTTAATTCACAGAAAGTTATATGTTGTACATTGAGGTGTATCTCTACTATTGTTCAACATTGATAGGCTTAATAGCTGGATCAAAGTAAGTGATGATTTGTTGAGTAAATGGATTCTATAGTCATACTATTCAAAAGTGGCTTTGTAATTAATCTAGCCCAATGTTAGGGATGAAAGTGCAAACCAGGGAAAAAGAATGAAAATCAAACAAACATACAAACACATGATTTGCCGTGGTTCAGCACCCAATCCGTAATGCCTACCTCCACCACAGAGAAAAGAAAATTATTTTATTCCTAAGAAATCTCTACCACCCTCCACCTGACAAAGTGTACTCCTTTGCCAGCCTTGCCTAGGGTTTTTCCCACAAAGATAATATATAGAGACCCAAAAAACCCCTTAATCCCCTCACAATTACAAGTTTACTCCCGTACATGTAATAGACCCAAACTTTAATACAAGTACTACCCTGATAACTGTGTGGACCCCACAGAATACAAGACACCAACCTAATAAATCTCTACCTGACTTAAATTCTATAAGCCACCTTGAAGAAGAACCCGTTGATGTCGATTCTGTAAACTCATCTATTGTCTCTGTTGAACCGCTATACCCAAACCGAAATAGCCCATACCCCATAGGTGTCCTACACAGCTCACCGTCATACGATGTGATGTGTCTCCACCTCTCCCATTGCTGCAGTATTACCAGAGAGATCACTTCCACTCACAAGATCTGAAATAAAAAACTCGCTTCTTTTTAGATCTACCCTTGTTCACAACTTAAATTTCTTGGAGTCTTTGTCTTTCATCTGTATACTTTTGATGAGTTCCAATATAAGCACCATCTGTTTTAATACTCTCTGTAAATCTATTTAGATTTTCAACTATCTGCATCTACATCACAACCATGACCCCTTTAGAGACCTTAAGAACTCTACTTTCAGATGAACATCTGTAGCTTCTCGAATCTAGTGCTACCAATGAAGTCAAATTCTTCCTCAGATTCGGCACATGTCTAACCCCCAGTTTCAATTTGCACAATCTCATCTGTTAAAGTTAACGATATGTTGTGGGTCACAACTATCGGTGCTATATATGGTCTTGATTCTATATTAGTTATTTCCATTTATTGTAGTGGATTTATTTCTACCATAGTGTTTATTTGTTTCCTTATTGGTTATGTTTATTTCCTAAGTTGTCTAGGTTTAATTTCTTAATTGGCTTATAATTGTAATTAGGTAAGTTTCCTAAACTATTGTTTCTCCTCTTTGATTATAAATAAAAGAAACCATAGGAGAGGAGAATACACACATTGATTATCTCTCCCTCTTCTCTTGTCTCCATTTTCTCCATCTTTCCATTCTTCTTTTTTTTTTTTTTTATAATTTTGTTACACCATCAAACATGTGAATCCATACAGTCCTAATCCCGACAATTTTGTTTTTAGCATCATTTTCCATTCTAATCGTATCATTATCACATTCATGATATGTAGCAAACTATTCTCTAACTGAACACATATGAAAAAAAAATTTCAATTCTAAAATTTAATCTGAAATATACATACCTAATGAAGTAGTGAGATAGACATCTTTATCACTCCACTCTTTCATGACAGTAGCAGTAGGTGATTTTTCTCTACTCTCTTTGTCTTTCTTTTCCTTTTTATTCTCCTTACGCTTTGGACGATTCCTCTTTATATGACCCTCCTCATCGTAATAATAACAAATTATTTTATGATCTTATGATTTGGGAGCGATCCCTATTCTTGCCATATTCCTGTCTCATTTGATCTTCCTCTACCCTGACCACCAACTGTAACCAAAGCATTATCCTCCTCTAATGTTCACTCACCACTATTTTTCTGTTGTGTCTCATTCATCAGTAAAGCAGTAATAACATTCTCAAGTTTGAGAGTATCCTTACCAAATAACAATGTAGTCACAATGTGATCAAGTGAAGGAGGTAATGAGACTAATAGGAGAAGTGTCTCGTCTTTCTCTTCAATTTTTACATTAAGAGCAGGCAACTCCATCAAAATTCTGTTGAACTCACCAATGTACATCTCAAATTTCTCTCCATCTGACAAGCAAAGGTCGTAAAATTATTTCTTAAAAAACAATCAATTTGTCAATGATTTGGACTTGTACCTACTCTCTAACTTCGTCCAAACTTCTTCTAGATCCTCCAAATCAATGACCTCACGAAGAGTGTTATCCACCAGAAACAACTAAATCGTGATATTTGCTAGATCCATCAACTCTATCCATTCATCATCCGTCATATTTCTCGACCTGTCAGATTTCTTCTTGAGAGCTTTAACAGTCCTCTCATACGTAAGAATATTTTTCATCTGTTGTTGCCACAAGGTGAAATCATTATGACCATTAAAATGTTCTATGGAGAAGTTTAAACCTTTCATCGCCATCTGATTAACCTAATTTTTGCCTTCTATGTCCGCCATTAACTTCAAAGAGCTTCAATCACCGTTAATCTTGCACAAAACTATTCGATCGATACCAAGGACACCGAATACGTTCGATCTGTGTCTTTCAATAAATCCATAACACCCAAGAACCCTTGGAGCAACAACCTCTACGTCTTCTCTTCTTTATTAGAATAATGCACTATATGTACGATACTGAACCTACTTTCTTCCTCACAACCCAATTTTTTTTTATAACCCAAAATTGTGGGAAACAACCCATTTTTTTTCTTAATTCCCCTACTTTACTGTGAAACCAAGAAGGTTGATTTAAGAAAACACACAAAAAGCAAAATTTTTTACTTTTTCCTTTTTTTTTTCTTTTTCTTTTTAACCTTTGACATCTTCCTCTTCTCTTTGTTTCAACAATGGAGAAAAAAAATATACTAAGACGTACCTCTCTTTAAATGTAATGATTATCTCAAAAACGAAAAAAAAAGAAGGCAAAACTCACTTTTTGTTTTTTTTTTTCATTCGGATTCAATTTTTTTTTTCTTCTTCTTCTTTATACCCATCTTTACGCACTTTCCTCCTTCTTTAGTTCTATAAATAATCTGTCGAACCTCGTTCTAATACCACTTGTTAAGGATAAAAGCACAAATCAGGAGAAAGAACGAAGATCAAGCAAACACACAAACATAGGATTTGTCGTAGTTCAGCAGCCAATCTATAATGCCTACCTCCACCATAGAGAAAAGAGAATTCATTTATTCCCAAAAAATCTCTACAACTTTCCATCTAACAAAATGTACTCCTCTGTCAGACTTGCCTAGGATTTTTCCCCAAAGACAATATATAGAGACCCTAGAAATCCTAATCCCCACATAAATACAAGTTTATCTCCATATATGTAATAGACCCAAACCTTAATATAAGTACAACCCTGATAACTGTGTGGATCCCATAGAATACAATGCACCAACTCAACACCCAACTGGGAGAATGTTGGATAATATCCTAGTGGACTTAATTAATTATTGGACCCGTTGAATAGTTGGAGTCTATGTTACCAAATTGACCGGTTTGGTCTAATTCGTCACAAGATAAAGAGATAGGAAAATCCTACTTTAGTGTGAGACTGATTAAAGTTTGTGATAGTATTATAAATACTAGGTCATGAGTCCCTACAACCCTAGTTGTTTTTCTCTCTTTGTACCCATAAACATTGAAAAGTAAGTGGTTATTTTGTGGGATGTAAAAGACTGTGATCAAAACTTCTAATTAAATGATAGAAATCAATCTCTCAAGCACATGTATATCTTTATAATTATGATTTACTTTATATTCTTATTGTGTTCTAGATTTCTATAAAGATGATTTGGATTTGTGATGAAACCTTATAATTATGAAATACCTAATATATATCTCTAATATATACACACACAAAACCGGTTAATTAATATTATTTTGAATCTATAATTTTAAATCAATTAAAATATCAACAACCCAAATGGATAATACAATTCCAATTATATGGTATAATTTAATTCA
>JAMYWD010000042.1:0-17568 GCA_028583415.1 Protea cynaroides | reverse complement strand
TAATCATTTTGTGAGGATAGTGAATGTCCACCCACGCCGAATGGACGGTGAAATGATTTGGAGTCGCCACCTAGATTAAGGTCTAGGACCTAAAATGTAGCCTCATCCCGAGATAAGACTTCTATTGACTCATGACCCAACATATCGGCTTTGGTCCAACAAGAACGGGTGAGCGTTCAAAGTACAATTTGGGAAGGTGTTAGGCACCCAAAACTGCCCGATCCAAAATCGGCCTCCTATGTGATTCTACTTTCCTTAGATTCTATGGTTCCGACCGTTCATGGTCGATGGATGATGACTAGGGTTCATGGGGGATCCTATGCCAAGTTGCTAAGTTCTTCTAGCCTAAATTCAGCCAAACATGTTCTCGAAGTAAGAAAACAAATAAAATAATATACAATGAACCGAACCAAAGATGGTTCGGTGATGGATCTGAATCGAGATGTCCAAAACGTCTCAAATTGCCTACGTATTCCAATCCCCGGAAATCAAGTCCAAAAACTTAGTTCGAGACGTAAGTGATTAAGGTTTATGGATGTGGATTATGATTAAGCTTTCTTAGATTCAATTTATTCAAGTTGAAGTTTATGCTTGATGATGATTGAGATTGAATCTAGAGATAGCCAAAATGGATCGAAGTGAACGAGGATATGGATACGGATATGGATATGGATATGGGGAACCTAAGGATACTAAGATGGGGTACCGTACTTGGAGGGTCCTCCAAGTTGCCTACGTATTCCAGAGGTCCTGGAAATCAGGTACAACGTAGTTCATTTCATGGGTTGTACTCTCAGGGAGTAAGGTGTGTCTCTCGGGGAGTAGAGTGTGGCTCTCAGTGGCTCTCGGGAGTAGAGTGTAAGATAGTCCTCATGAAGACTAAGGTGCGTACTCAGAAGCACGACTTCAAGATAGAGCCTCGCAAGGCTAAGGGGGTGGGTGCTCGCAAGCACGACTTCAAGATAGAGCCTCGCAAGGCTAAGGGTGCGTCACAAGACTACGACTTCATGATAGAGGGAGTTGGATTTGTACTCTCGGGAGTAAGGTTTGTACTCTCGGGGAGTAGGGTTGTACTCTCGGGAGTAGGGTTGTACTCTCGGGAGTAAGGTTTGTACTCTCAGGGAGTAAGGGTTGTACTCTCAGGGAGTTAGGGTTGTACTCTCAGGGAGTAAGGTTTGTACTCTCGGGGAGTAAAGTTTGTACTCTCGGGGAGTAAGGTTTGTACTCTCGGGAGTAAGGTTTGTACTCTCGGGAGTAAGGTTTGTACTCTCGGGAGTAGGGTTGTACTCTCAGGGAGTAAGGTTTGTTTGTACTCTCAGGGAGTGATGTTTGTACTCTCAGGGAGTAAGGTTTGTACTCTCAGGGAGTAAGGTTTGTACTCTCAGGGAGTAGGGTTGTACTCTCAGGGAGTAAGGTTTGTTTGTACTCTCAGGGAGTGATGTTTGTACTCTCAGGGAGTGAGGTTTGTACTCCGGGGAGTGATGTTTGTACTCTCGGGGAGTAAGGATTTGTACTCTCGGGGAGTAGGGTTTGTGCTCGGGGAGTAGGGTTGTACTCTCGGGGAGTGAGGTTTGTACTTGTACTCGGGGAGTAAGGATGTACTCTCGGGAGTAAGGATTTGTACTCTCGGGGAGTAGGGTTGTACTCTCGGGAGTAAGGTTTGTACTCTCGGGGAGTAAGATTTGTACTCTGGGGAGTTGGATTTGTACTCGGGGGGAGTAAGATTTTAGGGCACATTGATTGAGGTGTGGAACCGTATCTCGGGAGTTTCCCGGACTACCTACGTATCTTAGGTTTTCCCCAAGAATCGGGATCCACGTAGTTCGAAATGACACTGTTCATTGGGTGACCCACTTGGGTCAGAATATGGACGGTCCAACCGGACCGAATGATGATCCTAGATGATCTATGGTTGGATTCACATTACATCTATCTAGATTCTGCATCCTAGGGGAAATGAACTGAGGGGTAGGGATCGTCCTAAACTACCTTTGTCACTTACAACCCTGATTTGGAATTGTTGGGCTAAGCTTCATGATTCTTGATTAAGACTTTTATCATTTTCTGTTATTACCCTTCCCATGAATGTGGGTGCCTATATGCACGTCCCCACACCTAAGAATGTCTTATATCGTGTACATGCACGACAGTTCGACTAGGGTGCAGTGAAAAGTAAATTCTTTTCAACATAAACATCATTCAATTATGGCATTAGCAAGCAGATCAGCATGGCAGTGTGCACAAAGCTAGCATTGTAAGCATGTGAGCTGGGTAGTGCATAATATGACAATGTAATCAAGGGACATGATAGATGCATGGATATAACGACATAGACGATATCAGATCCTCAATCAAACGGTTATATCTCTTCAAAAAATGATGATCATGATCAACACTTAGATTTCATCAAAACAGCCAAGATCAACGGCTTAGATTTCACATCAGGTTATAATCGTGATCAATGACTTATATCTCATCAAAATAGCTATGATCTATGGCTTAGATCTCCTATCATGATCAGACTAAGAAATCAATGGCTCGATTCGGTCTAAATCAATTATGATCCGATTCAACAATTTACATCACTCAAAATTTTCACGATGACAATCCAATGGTTCAAATCACCCAATATCATAATCCAACCGTTTAGACTCATAAAAAATACTCATGATCAAGATTTAACGATTTAGATTCACCAAAATCGCTCACGATGACAATCCGACGGTTCAAATTGCTTAAGATCATAATCCAACCATTCAGATTCATTTAAATCATTCCCAAAGATAATCTAATGGCCCAGATCTTTCATCATGATAATCTAACCGCTCAGATTGATTAAAAGTACTTCCAAAGACCATCTAACGGTTCAGATTGTCAAGATCACAATCCAGCCATTCAGATTGATTAACATCACTTCCAAAGATCATCTAACGGTTCGAATTAATTAAAATCACATCAAAATTTCAGATCAATGGCTATGATCAAATCATTAAAATTCTATGGTCATGATCAATTCTCATAAAATTCGAGATCGTGTGGTTGGATCACCCACATTAAAATATCGATCATATGGTCGAATCAAATCACACTAATTTCAATCTCATGGTCGGATCAAGTGGTTGTTATGTGAATCATGTGGTAATGGGATCACACGATTGTGATGTGAATCCTGTGATGGTGGGATCAATGCGATCAGATTTAATCATAATCATTCACAAATCAATGGGAACAGACTTAACTAAAATCAAATTAATCGTGATCAAGACCGAATGGACCAGATCTGATTAAAATAATATACATGGTATCAAAGATTAAATACAAAAAATGTACACAATATGCCGATACCAATCAAGAAACATGCAAGAAATCAAGAAATAAACAAATGAAACAAAATAGTTACATATAAACCGAAAAGAAGAAGAGAAACTAACCTGGTTCGAGGCGTCGACGATGGCCGTCGTATGACGTCGCGAGATGGTCGAACGTTTGCCAACGATGGTTGCTCTTTCAAATCCTATTCTTTTTTTTTTTTTCTCTATTTCTCTCTCTTTTTTTTTTTTTTTTGCCCCTTCTCCTTTCTCCCTCTTCTTCTTTCTTCTCCCTTCTCTTATTTCTTCTTCCTCTCTTCTTTCTTCTTCTTCTCCTCTCTGGTTTCACTCTGTTTTTTTTTTCACTCTACGGCAGCGGCGGTAGTGCCGCTGCCTTCTTCTCCTTATGTTTCCCCTCTCTTTTTTTTCTTCGTTGGAGCAGCAGCAGAGCTGCTCCCCCTTCTTGGACGGCGGCAGCGCTGCCGCTGCCCCTTCTCCTTTCTCCCTCTTCTTCTTTCTTCTCCCTTCTCTTATTTCTTCTTCCTCTCTTCTTTCTTCTTCCTCTCTTCTTTTGGTTTCAGTCTGTTTTTTTTTCTCTGGAGCAGCAGCTGCTCCCTTTTTTTGGTTCGGTCGCAGACCCCCTCCTCCCCTCTATCATCCTCCCTCCCTCTCCCTTTTATGGTTGCAGGTGCATTGGGACTGGGCTCAAGGAATGTGGAGATGGAGTGTAGTCGGATGGCAGGTGGCAAGGTGAGATGAGGTGGCGGTGAGGGGAAAGGTGTACAGGCGGTGAGGGAAGGGCATGGAGAAGGAGAGGGGGCTGGTGGAGCGGGGCTCAAGGAGAGGAGGAGGTGGCGTGTTAGGGGGAAATGGGTATGGGAAGGTGGAGGTGGCAGCACCTCCATCTTTCCCTCCCTTTCTTTTCCTTGCGTCATCTCTCTTTTCTCCCTCTCTCTTTCCATTCTCTCTCTCTCTTCCTTCCTCTCTCTCTCTCTTCCTTCCTCTCTCTCTCTCTCCCTCTCTCTCTCTTTGACCGAACATATATAATATATATGTTCGGTTTTCTCCTTCTCTTTTCCCATTCTCTCTCTCTTTCCTCTCTCTCTCTCCTTTGGTTATTGATTCAAATCCCACCCAATTCATATATAAAATAATATAATATATATGAGCATATATTATAATATATATAAGAGATATATATTATATAATATAAAATCATATATATATATATATATAATGCACATGGATTGACTTGACTCGGTCCGACCGGTCTAGGGCCGGGTAAGGCTGGGCCTGGTTGAGTTTGACAGGGTTGGACTAAATTGGGCTTGAGCTGGGTTGGGCTGAGTAAGTATGGACTGGGTTGATTTCTCTCTCTATTATGAGTCTTCTCAGCTTGCAATTCCACATGAAAATTTCGACGGCCTCTCTCTCAGATTTTCCACGTCCACTTTGAAGAGGACGGACAAAGGAGCACACTGGTGCTTGAATCGTCTGATTCGGACGTCAGACGAACAAAATATGAAGAATTGAAGCTTTGACAATAATCCAATCGACAACTTTGCATGGGACCCGCTGACGGCTTCCGCCCAAAATTCTTCACGTCCACTTTGAAGAGGACAGGTAATGGAGCACAATGACACTTGAATCACCTGATTCGGACTTCGGATGATCAAAATGTGGAGACTTGGAGTTTTGACGATAATCCTACTGGCAACTTTGCATGGGACCCGCGGGCGTCTTTCGCCAAAAATTCTTCACGTCCACTTTGAAGAGGACAGGCAATGGAACACACTGGCACTTGAATCGCCTGATTCGGACTTCAGATGATCAAGATATGAAGAATTGAAGTCCGATCGATTTTAATTATGATAATTTGCCCAAAAAATCCTTAATTTATGATAATTTACAGAAAAGCCCTTGGATTTAGTAAGCCAAATTCAATCCGACTAAAATCACGACATCTTCTTCGTTTGATATCGGAATGGAGTGATTCCGGTATCATTTCGAAGGTATTTTCATGACCTTGCTGTAGGGCCCGTCAAAATCAGTTTTGAAATCACCACTTATCATCTAAACCTTGAATTGATCCGCAATCCTTCTGAATATGCCCATCAAGACTCTTGTTCATGGCTGGGGATGGCAAAAATGGGGTGCTTACAGATACCCCTCTTTACCTGAGATTGTATCAATTGAGGGTAAAGATAAAAGAAGCACATTTTTGCCACTCATAACGGAGACAGACGAAACCTTCTTGAACATGTGGGCCATCTGTACCTCAGCACCGAATAGCCACTTTTGACAAACTTGGGCACATGCTTTATTATCACCATTTGGAGAAAGCATACCAGTGGACCTCCCTTAGAAAAAATTATCTTCAGCAAGTTCTTTATGCCAACTCCACTCCCTCAATGCCTTATCCACCATGGTCATTCTATCTGACGAGTAGAAGTTCTTAAACACTCACTAGAACGACTTAGAAAAAATCCTGATTCACAACAGAATTGGTAGGGGAATCGTTGGAACCCTTTTTTTTTTTTTTTTTTTTTATCTTATAGACCATTGAAAACCTTAGTGAGTTGTGCATGAAATGTGTGTATATGTATGACCTTGTCTGGACCTAAGTTTCTAAGTCACAAGTCAGGTGAGAGAAATGAAGGCCAAATTTGGCTGATATGAAGCTATCCAGATGAGATTCCCATCAGGAGGATCTTTTGGTTGTTTATGTGGAATGGTCGATCTCTCCGAGGAGATACCACTTTATGGGCTTGAGAATGAAGGGCTCTTTGGAACCTTTGGACGCCGTTGAATGTAATGAACGACAGATAAGAGTTCCAGCCAGATTATCATTACAATTTTTTTTTGAAATGACACACCCACTAGGGTTGATATCAAGAGATATGAAAGATGGGCTCAATATGCGACTCTTGGGAAATCCGTTGGATAGATGAACGGATGAAAGAGTTCAGCCAGAAAGCGGGAAGTTCTTCCTTTAATAATGACAAGATGATGGAACCAATCCTGAGTGGTGGGGTGTAATAGCCTCTTTAGAGAATCTAGCTCAAACCTGTCGTGAAGTTCATCCAAAACGATCGACTTTCGTGACCAACTGCACCCGACTTTCGTAACCAACTGCACCCTCCTCTTTTTTACATGATACTGCTTCAACTGATCGAGGTTGGTCAGATATTGTAGCTCTTCACCATCCAGATCTATCAGTCGAACTGCCTTTCCTGGTAAAATTTCCTTCATTATGAATGGCCCGCTCCAGTTCGGACGGAACTTACCCCTAGGGTCATGGGCAGGTGCTCTTTGTTTCTTTAAAACAAGATCTCCTAACGTCAGGTGACGAAATCTGACCTTCTTGTTGAAAGTGACGGCCATTCTCTGTTGGTATTTCTTTGCATTATCTCGCTGCTTTCATCCTCCTTTCGTCAATGAGACTCAACTCTTCATAATGGGATCGAAGCCATTCAGCCTCGGGGGATTTGGGAATCCATTAGGATCCTCAAGGATGGTACTTCCATTTCTACTTGGGAGTACTTGCCTCCATACCATATACCGAAGAACATGGTGTGACTCCGTGAGAGGTCCTTATAGGAGTTCTGTAAGCCCATAGTGCATATGGTGACTTATCTGCCCAGTCAGTGTGTGACTTTGCCATTTTCTGGAGGATAACCTTGAAGTTCTTGTTAGCGGCCTCTATTGCTCCATTAGTTTGTGGCCGGTAAGGGAAGAACAATGCCTTTGGATACTAAAATTCTCGCACAATTCTTGTACCTTTCTTCCGAAATGTTGACCCCGATCCGAGATTAGGCGTGAGGCATCCCATGCCGACAGATGATATGCTCTTGAAGGAACTTGGCTACCTTATTGGCGGTGAGCTTGGCATATGATTGAGCCTCCACCCACTTGGTAAAGTAGTCGATGGCTACTAAGATGAACTCATGCCCAGTTGACGCCTTTGGGTGAATCTTTCCGATCACATCTATACCCCAAGTTGAAAACGGCCATGGCGAACTGAGAGTGTGTAATTCTGTAGGTGGTATATGTATCAGATTGGCAAAGATTTGACATTTGTGACACTTCTTCACAAACTCCGCGAGCCGCTTCCTTTGTAATTCCAATAATACCCCATTCTCGAATCTTCTTTGCAAGCATCCAGGCATCCAGTATGAGGCCCACAGACTCCTTGATGTATCTGCTCAATGAGGGTTTATGCTTGCTCTTCGTCGACAAAGTCCAATTATACCCCATCATAGGATCTTTTATAAAGGATATCTTCACAGGGGATGAACTGCGTAACATATCGCCTTAATGACTTCTTCTCTCTTGTTGTTGCTTCTGCAGGGTATATGCCTTCTCCAATAAAGTCTACTATGAGTGCAAGCCAAAGTCTACCATCCACTGTCAGTGCATTGACTTCTACATATGCTGGTTGTCTTCTTCTTTCGATCACCAAGGGCCTTGTGCATTCGACAAGATCATCACCGATCATTGAAGCCAAAGTGGCCAATGCATCAGCGTATTTTTTTTTTTTTTTTTTTTTTTTGTCCCTTGGAGAATAGTCGAACTCGATCTTTGTAAACTCTTGAGCCAAATTGATTGTATACCTCGATACGGTATCAATTTTTCATCTTTGGTTTTTTTTTTTTTTTTTTTTCAATCCCTTCTGACTTGGTAGACAATGATGGACAAGTTCTCACAAACCTTCAACTTCTTGATGTTGATCGTGAGGGCTGCTCAAAGTCTCGTGATGCAAGCTCCGTACTCCACGATCTTGCTTGTACACTTGAATTCTAATCAAAGCGAGAATGGCACGAACTCCCTTTTGGATCTATTAGTCATACCCCGCTCCACACCTTCTATGGTTGACTATGTCATCAACTAGGATATCTACCTTTGGAAATGAAAAATCATCATTAGGACTAGCCTTGTTCAAATTCTTGTAATCAACACATACTCTCAATCGGCCATCCTTCTTATGCACGGAACTTCATTGGCCAACCATTACGGGTATTTTGATACTTCCAAGAATCTGACATTGAACTGCTTCATGACATCTTACTCAGCCTTTAAAGTCTGCTCAGGTCTCAACCAACTCAACTTTTGTTTATGCGGCTTTACATTAGGGATCAAGGGTATCTTGTGTTGTACCACTTCTGGGTTTATGCTTGTCACATCTTCATAAGACCATGTAAATTTCTCTTGGAATCCCTTCAATAATTCTGTCAAATGGGCTATCTCTTCTTCTGTCAAGGTTATACCAATCTTGATCTCTTGTAATTGCTCCTCCACGCCAAGATTGATCATCTTGAAATCCTCACCGGCAGTTTGGGCTTTCTTCTCTTCCGAGGCTTTGATGGATTGCAAAATTTTAGGATATGGTTCATTATTCTTATCATCATTAAAGTTAGAGTTAGGAAACAAGAGACTGGGAGAAGTGGACACAAAAAAATTGAAAAAATTTCTTTATTAACGCTTGAAAACATAGGTACATAAGAGGAGGTTCCAAATGGAACGAAATCAACACTACCAAAAGATTCAACCTATTTAAGGACTCGTAGACTTTGGGCCCAGACATGGCCATACTATAGTGATTACATGACAAACTCTTCTGGTAAACAAAACATAAAAAACTTCAGTTTGGGGATCATTCCATTGATAGGGAGTATGAATTATTGTGGATCAGGATTTCCATCTTGGTCTTCCCCAGTGAGCATCAGAACTTGGTCCTCGTCGAACAGATTGTCGATGTCGATCGCCTTTGTTTCTGACATTTGTTCCTTGCTCAACCTTTGAATCTTGATTTCTTCCATCTCTATCTAGCCAATGGTGCGGTCGAAGAAAAAACTCAAAAATCGGGTTCTTGTCTTTGGAGGTTTCTATCCAACCATGGTTCGGAGAAACCACATAAATGCAATGTCCTCTCATTCTTTGACGGTTCCCATTGAGTGTATTCAAGTATGGTGTGATCTGCTCATCCTCATCTATGCTGCCAACTGTGCTTGATAGACCGGTTCATCCGTCCTCATATGGTTGCCATCTTCGTGACTCTTGTCTGCTGCCTTTATTGGACCTTTCCTCTCAAGCTTTCAAAATGTATCATTTTCTCTCCTCTGCTTCTCCTCTATCAGTTTCAGATCTTGGTTGGTAGGGGCATACCCCAGTCCAAACCCGAGGGATTTGATTCCCGTGATTGCCATGATGTTGCTTGTTGACTTGGAATCCTCCCGAGATTGATATCTTGGGTTGCATTCCCTCCCGATCCCTTTATCATTCTGCCCCATCGTCACCTTGTACTGAGAGATTTCTGAAAAGTATACCCCATGCCCATGCCGCACTCCTTGGATTGAGACCCTGTTCATTTGGTCACCAGATGTGACACTCCCCTCGATATCAGCTTGGAGCTTGGACTGTCTCAATTGGAACCCATGCCTCTCTCCATTGACTGTGTGATGGGGAAGGGGAGGACCATTTTCCATTGATTTCTGTCTAGCTCGGATCTCAATTTCTCCTGCATCTATCAGGTCTTGTATAGCATGCCTCAGAGCGTTACAATTTTTAGTGTGGTGACCATGTTGGTTATGATACTTGCAAAATAGATCCATTCGAAACTTCAGTGGAAGTGGACATGGCAGAGGATGAGGTGTGAGTACCTTCAATTTTCCAGCTGTACCAATACTTTCGAGCCCTATTTTTGGTCATGCCCAAATTTGTAACCGCCTTCTATTTTCCAACCTTTGCGGAGCAGGAGTGTGGTTCTAATTCCTTGAGATCGATGGATTAGCATTAATGTTGGCGATCGTGCCACCGACCGATTCCTTCTAGGAGGGAAAGCTCTTTGGCGGATTATCCGATCATCCCATGCCTTCATAGCTCTTAGCAATTCCTCCGATCTGTTCGGTCCTATCCCCTGGAAGGGACATCCTCCTCATTCAGCTTTCGAATGTGGGAGCTTTTTGAATGACCAAAGGTTTCGATACACAATCTCCTTTGTGTCTTCTAATACAGGTTTCGAGAAACACCGTGGCACAACTTGCTTAGGGGGTACTCAATCCTTGTGGGTGTACCAAATTCATTCTCTCAATGGTTGACGCTTGGACTTGCAATTGCATCTGTAGGTTCTGAATCATGGTAACCATCACTTCTATGATATCAACTACCCTCTCAATTCTAGCATCTGTAGTTCTTGGAACCTGATTTGGTCCATCACCCATTGCTTCAACTGGTATGGACAAGGTAGGGCCAATAGGTTCAGGTGCAAACACTCTAAACAATTTCACAATGATGGAATCCCAGTCCCCTGGAGTAGAAATGGTTATGGTTTAGGTTAACCTTTAAGTAGATATCGGGACAGGCCAAAGCCGACAAGTGTTAAGACTCTTGGGATGGAGATAGGACGAGAAAGGAATTAACATACACAAACAGAGCTGACTCAACCATACAAAAGTTAGCTCTCTTATGAAACCCCTTAAACAAACATTATCCGTACCAATTTAGTTGCTTTGAACGACCATGTGATCGGATTTGAGCCTCTTGACCAAAAACGGGTCATTGGGGTGACAAGGCCCAACCACTTGGTTTATCAAAAACAAAGAAATTGAAACAAATATGCTCGTCCTTAAACTTTCATAAGGGATAAGTTAGCAAAGGCGGTTCATGACTGAACAAACTGGTAAACTCCCATTCGATCGTAATATCCATGCCATGATAGAGATTTTCCGATCGTTTTTAAGACTTGATGTATCAACAATGAAAGGTTCGACACATTGAATCCTCAAGTGTGAATCCAAACATGTTGATAAATCGAGAATCAAAACGGGCGGAACTTCGACGTCATAGGCACAGATGTCGTAATCGAGTTGGAATTTACATAGTCGGTTCAGGGATGGACCAAAAATAACACGCATGTGGCTCACTCTGGGTTAGGACCGGCAAAGGCTACCTTGACGAGGAGGAGTGGACCTATTCCCGTCTACACGGTGAATCATGGGCCCCTCGATTCCTTTTGATATACCATTTTGCAAAATGTCAAACGACCTAGAGAAGTATAACGCCTCCCAGGCGGACCCGAGAAACAAACGTCGAGGCTCTCCACGGTCGAGACTTTTACAAGGTACGTGTCAAGGTTGTGCTTTTCACCTAGCGGGCGATCCCATATGCATGAGGACCCGGGTCGGCTAATAGCACGATGTGTGACCGAACCCAAACCCCCAAAACAATATGTACAATCATAAATATAGTAGCCCTAGATCTAGCATCCAATGTCGGTCAATCAATGTAAGAAAAGTGAATCGGGAATCCGAACGTGGAATCCCCCCGGTGGAGTCGCCACCTGTGAGGATAGTGAATGTCCACCCACACCGAATGGACGATAAAATAATTTGGAGTCGCCACCTAGATTAAGGTCTAGGACCTAAAATGTAGCCTCATCCCGAGATAAGACTTCTATTGACTCATGACCCAACATATCGGCTTTGGTCCAATAGAGAACGGGTAAGCGTTCAAAGTACGCTTTGGGAAGGTGTTAGGCACCCAAAACCGCCCGATCCAAAAATCGGCCTCCTATGTGATTCTACTTTCCTTAGATTCTATGGTTCCGACCGTTCATGGTCAATGGATGATGACTAAGGCTCATGGGGGGTCCTATGCCAAGTTGCTAAGTTCTTCTAGCCTAAATTCAGCCAAACATGCTCTCAAAGTAAGAAAACAAACAAAATAATATACAATGAACCGAACCAAAGATGGTTCGGTGATGGACTGAATCCGAGATGTCCAAAACGTCTCAAATTTCCTACATATTCCAATCCCGGAAATCAAGTCCAAAACGTAGTTCGAGACGGAAAGTGATTAAGGTTTATGGATGTGGATTATGATTAAGCTTTCTTAGATTCAATTTATTCAAGTTGAAGTTTATGCTTGATGATGATTGAGATTGAATCTAGAGATAGCCAAAATGGATCGAAATGAGCGAAGGATATGGATACGGATATGGATATGGGGGACCTAAGGATACTAAGATGGGGTACCGTACTTGGAGAGTCCTCCAAGTTGCCTACGTATTCCAGAGGTCCTGGAAATCAGGTACAACGTAGTTCATTTCATGGGTTGTACTCTCAGGGAGTAAGGTGTGTCTCTCGGGGAGTAGAGTGTGGCTCTCGGGAGTAGGGTGTGGCTCTCGGGGAGTAAGGTGTGGCTCTCGGGGAGTAGAGTGTGGCTCTCGGGGAGTAGAGTGTGGCTCTCGGGGAGTAGAGTGTGGCTCTCGGGAGTAGGGTGTGGCTCTCGGGGAGTAGGGTGTGGCTCTCGGGAGTAGAGTGTAAGATAGTCTCGCAAGACTAAGGTGCGTATCAGCAAGCACGACTTCAAGATAGAGCCTCGCAAGGCTAAGGGGGTGGGTGCTCGCACAGACGACTTCAAGATAGAGCCTCGCAAGGCTAAGGGTGCGTACTCGCAAGTACGACTTCATGATAGAGGGAGTTGGATTTGTACTCTCAGGGAGTAAGGTTTGTACTCTCAGGGAGTAGGGTTGTACTCTCAGGGAGTAGGGTTGTACTCTCAGGGAGTAAGGTTTGTACACTCAGGGAGTAAGGGTTGTACTCTCAGGGAGTTAGGGTTGTACTCTCAGGGAGTAAGGTTTGTACTCCTCGGGGAGTAAGGTTTGTACTCTCAGGGAGTAAAGTTTGTACTCTCAGGGAGTAAGGTTTGTACTCTCAGGGAGTAAGGTTTGTACTCTCAGGGAGTAGGGTTGTACTCTCAGGGAGTAAGGTTTGTTTGTACTCTCAGGGAGTGATGTTTGTACTCTCAGGGAGTAAGGTTTGTACTCTCAGGGAGTAAGGTTTGTACTCTCAGGGAGTAGGGTTGTACTCTCAGGGAGTAAGGTTTGTTTGTACTCTCAGGGAGTAAGGTTTGTACTCTCAGGGAGTGAGGTTTGTACTCTCAGGGAGTGATGTTTGTACTCTCAGGGAGTAAGGATTTGTACTCTCAGGGAGTAGGGTTGTGCTCTCAGGGAGTAGGATTGTACTCTCAGGGAGTGAGGTTTGTACTCTCAGGGAGTAAGGATGTACTCTCAGGGAGTAAGGATTTGTACTCTCAGGGAGTAGGGTTGTACTCTCAGGGAGTAAGGTTTGTACTCTCAGGGAGTAAGATTTGTACTCTCAGGGAGTTGGATTTGTACTCTCAGGGAGTAAGATTTTAGGGCACATTGATTGAGGTGTGGAACCGTATCTGGGAGTTTCCCAGACTACCTACGTATCTTAGGGTTTTCCCTAAGAATCAGGATCCACGTAGTTCGAAATGACACTGTTCATTGGGTGACCCACTTGGGTCAGAATATGGACGGTCCAACCGGACCGAATGATGATCCTAGATGATCTATGGTTGGATTCACATTACATCTATCTAGATTCTGCATCCTAGGGGAAATGAACTGAGGGGTAGGGATCGTCCTAAACTACCTTTGTCACTTACAACCCTGATTTGGAATTGTTGGGCTAAGCTTCATGATTCTTGATTAAGACTTTTATCATTTTCTGTTATTACCCTTCCCATGAATGTGGGTGCCTATATGCACGTCCCCACACCTAAGAATGTCTTCTATCAGTGTACATGCACGACAGTTCGACTAGGGTGCAGTGAAAAGTAAATTCTTTTCAACATAAACATCATTCAATTATGGCATTAGCAAGCAGATCAGCATGGCAGTGTGCACAAAGCTAGCATTGTAAGCATGTGAGCTGGGTAGTGCGTAATATGACAATGTAATCAAGGGACATGATAGATGCATGGATATAACGACATAGACGATATCAGATCCTCAATCAAACGGTTATATCTCTTCAAAAAATGATGATCATGATCAACACTTAGATTTCATCAAAACAGCCAAGATCAACGGCTTAGATTTCACATCAGGTTATAATCGTGATCAATGACTTATATCTCATCAAAATAGCTATGATCTATGGCTTAGATCTCCTATCATGATCAGACTAAGAAATCAATGGCTCAGATTCGTCTAAATCAATTATGATCCAGATTCAACAATTTACATCACTCAAAATTTTCACGATGACAATCCAATGGTTCAAATCACCCAATATCATAATCCAACCGTTTAGACTCATAAAAAATACTCATGATCAAGATTTAACGATTTAGATTCACCAAAATCGCTCACGATGACAATCCGACGGTTCAAATTGCTTAAGATCATAATCCAACCATTCAGATTCATTTAAATCATTCCCAAAGATAATCTAATGGCCCAGATCTTTCATCATGATAATCTAACCGCTCAGATTGATTAAAAGTACTTCCAAAGACCATCTAACGGTTCAGATTGTCAAGATCACAATCCAGCCATTCAGATTGATTAACATCACTTCCAAAGATCATCTAACGGTTCGAATTAATTAAAATCACATCAAAATTTCAGATCAATGGCTATGATCAAATCATTAAAATTCTATGGTCATGATCAATTCTCATAAAATTCAGATCGTGTGGTTGGATCACCCACATTAAAATATCGATCATATGGTCGAATCAAATCACACTAATTTCAATCTCATGGTCGGATCAAGTGGTTGTTATGTGAATCATGTGGTAATGGGATCACACGATTGTGATGTGAATCCTGTGATGGTGGGATCAATGCGATCAGATTTAATCATAATCATTCACAAATCAATGGGAACAGACTTAACTAAAATCAAATTAATCGTGATCAAGACCGAATGGACCAGATCTGATTAAAATAATATACATGGTATCAAAGATTAAATACAAAAAATGTACACAATATGCCGATACCAATCAAGAAACATGCAAGAAATCAAGAAATAAACAAATGAAACAAAATAGTTACATAAAAACCGAAAAGAAGAAGAGAAACTAACCTGGTTCGAGGTGTCGACGATGGCCGTCGTATGACGTCGCGAGATGGTCGAACGTTTGCCAACGATGGTTGCTCTTTCAAATCCTATTCTTTTTTTTTTTTTCTCTATTTCTCTCTTTTTTTTTTTTTTTTTTTTGGACGAGCAGTAGTGAGGCTGCTCACTGCTGCTCCTCTTTCTTCCAAGGCAGCGGCAACGGTGCCGCTACTTTCTTCCTCTTCTCTCTGCCTCTCTCTCTTTCTTCTCCCTTCTCTTTTTTTTTTTTTCACTCCATGGACTAGACCAGCAGCTCTGCAGAGCTGCTGCTCTTTTTTTTTCTCCACGGCAGCGGCAGCTCTGCTGCTGCTGCTTTCTTCCTTTTTTTTTTTTCTTCTTTGGAGCAGCAGCAGGCTGCTCCCCCTTCTTCGACGGCGGCAGCGCTGCCGCTGCCCCTTCTCCTTTCTCCCTCTTCTTCTTTCTTCTCCCTTCTCTTATTTCTTCTTCCTCTCTTCTTTCTTCTTCTTCTCCTCTCTGGTTTCACTCTGTTTTTTTTTTTTTCTCACTCTACGGCAGCGGCGGTAGTGCCGCTGCCTTCTTCTCCTTATGTTTCCCCTCTCTTTTTTTTTTCTTCTTTGGAGCAGCAGCAGAGCTGCTCCCCCTTCTTGGACGGCGGCAGCGCTGCCGCTGCCCCTTCTCCTTTCTCCCTCTTCTTCTTTCTTCTCCCTTCTCTTATTTCTTCTTCCTCTCTTCTTTCTTCTTCCTCTCTTCTTTGGTTTCAGTCTGTTTTTTTTTCTCCTGGAGCAGCAGCTGCTCCCCCTTTTTTTTGTCGGTCGCAGACCCCCTCCTCCTCTATCATCCTCCTCCCTCTCCCTTTTATGGTTGCAGGTGCATTGGGACTGGGCTCAAGGAATGTGGAGATGGAGTGTAGTCGGATGGCAGGTGGCAAGGTGAGATGAGGTGGCGGTGAGGGAAAGGTGTACAGGCGGTGAGGGAAGGGCATGGAGAAGGAGAGGGGGCTGGTGGAGCGGGGCTCAAGGAGAGGAGGAGGTGGCGTGTTAGGGGGAAATGGGTATGGGAAGGTGGAGGTGGCAACACCTCCATCTTTCCCTCCCTTTCTTTCCTTGCGTCATCTCTCTTTTCTCCCTCTCTCTTTCCATTCTCTCTCTCTCTCTTCCTCTCTCTCTCCCTCTCTCTTCCTTCCTCTCTCTCTCTCTTCCTTCCTCTCTCTCTCTCCCTCTCTCTCTCTTTGACCGAACATATATAATATATATGTTCGGTTTTCTCCTTCTCTTTTCCCATTCTCTCTCTCTTTCCTCTCTCTCTCTCCTTTGGTTATTGATTCAAATCCCACCCAATTCATATATAAAATAATATAATATATATGAGCATATATTATAATATATATAAGAGATATATATTATATAATATAAAATCATATATATATATATATATATATATATATATATATATATATATAATGCACATGGATTGACTTGACTCGGTCTAGACCGGTCTAGGTAAAGGCTGGACTGGTTGAGTTTGACGGGGTTGGACTAAATTGGGCTTGAGCTGGGTTGGGCTGAGTAAGTATGGACTGGGTTGATTTCTCTCTCTATTATGAGTCTTCTCAGCTTGCAATTCCACATGAAAATTTCGACGGCCTCTCTCTCAGATTTTCCACGTCCACTTTGAAGAGGACGGACAAAGGAGCACACTGGTGCTTGAATCGTCTGATTCGGACGTCAGACGAACAAAATATGAAGAATTGAAGCTTTGACGATAATCCAATCGACAACTTTGCATGGGACCCGCTGACGGCTTCCGCCCAAAATTCTTCACGTCCACTTTGAAGAGGACAGGTAATGGAGCACAATGACACTTGAATCACCTGATTCGGACTTCGGATGATCAAAATGTGGAGACTTGGAGTTTTGACGATAATCCTACTGGCAACTTTGCATGGGACCCGCGGGCGTCTTTCGCCAAAAATTCTTCACGTCCACTTTGAAGAGGACAGGCAATGGAACACACTGGCACTTGAATCGCCTGATTCGGACTTCAGATGATCAAGATATGAAGAATTGAAGTCCGATCGATTTTAATTATGATAATTTGCCCAAAAAATCCTTAATTTATGATAATTTACAGAAAAGCCCTTGGATTTAGTAAGCCAAATTCAATCCGACTAAAATCACGACATCTTCTTCGTTTGATATCGGAATGGAGTGATTCCGGTATCATTTCGAAGGTATTTTCATGACCTTGCTGTAGGGCCCGTCAAAATCAGTTTTGAAATCACCACTTATCGTCTAAACCTTGAATTGATCCGCAATCCTTCTGAATATGCCCATCAAGACTCTTGTTCATGGTCGGGGATGGCAAAA
>JAMYWD010000416.1:0-52000 GCA_028583415.1 Protea cynaroides | reverse complement strand
CGCATAGGCGATACCTTTAAGAATACTTTATCACCCACGACGAACTCAAGATCTCTGCATCGAGTATCTGCATATTGATTCTGACAGTTCTGGGCTGTTCTCACTCTTTCTTTGATAATGTCGACCACTCGACAAGTCTCCTCAACAAATTCTGGTCCAACAAGACTATGTTCCCCAACTTCATTCCAAAATAAAGGAGTTCGACACTTTCTGCCATACAGTGCTTCATAGGGTGACATCTGTATAGTAGCCTGATAGCTATTGTTATAAGCGAACTCAATCAGTGATAACTTTTCATCCCATGATCCTTTGAAGTCAATTACACATGCTCGAAGCATATCTTCTAGAATCTGAATTGTACGCTCCGACTGTCCATCTGTCTGTGGGTGGAATGCAGTACTAAACTTCAATGTTATACCCATAGCCTTTTGCAATCCTTCCCAAAACTTTGAAGTAAATCGTGGATCTCTATCGGACACAATACTTTTAGGTACATCGTGTAATCACACAATGTTATCCACATACAGCTTAGCTAACCTCTCCAGTGTATACTGGGGTCGTATCGGTATAAAGCGAGCTGTTTTAGTCAGGCAGTCTACAATCACTCAAACTGCGTCAACTACTCGAGGAGTCAGTGGTAATCCTGTGACGAAGTCCATAGTGATGCAGTCCCATTTCCATGCTGGTTCCGATAACGGCTGTAACAGTCCTGCCGGTCTTTGTCGTTCAGCCTTTACTTTCTGACAATTTAGGCATTGAGACACGAACTTAGCTATATCTGCTTTCATTCCTCTCCACCAATATAGTTTCTTTAGATCATGATACATTTTTATACTTCCCGGATGTATCGAATAGATGGTGGTGTGGGCTTCTTATCAATCGGTGTCTAATGTCTAAGCTTTCTGTTTCAAGTACACATATTCTTCCTTTGTACTTCAGTACCTTTTCTTCGTCAAAGGTGAACTCAGGGTTAGTTCTACCTTTTTCAATGTCTTTTTGTACCGTCCTTAGGTAAGGGTTTGATTTGATAGCTGTCTTCACTTCATCAACTATATCTGGTATAATCTTCAATGCGGCGAACATATTTGAAAACCGATGAATAAACCCTTGATTGGCTGATCCATCTGGTGCATCTATTACAAACTACTCATTACCGTGCTTGAATACCTTTCTGGTAGTACACATTGCGGCAGTTGTGCTAACCTCTCCCTGAGATTTTATCATTGCCTTTCTACTCAACTCATCGGCTACTACATTAGCTTTCCCCGGATGATACTGGATATCACAATCATAGTCTTTCAATAGTTCCATCCATCTTCTTTGTCTCATATTCAGCTCCTTCTGATTAAATAGATAAGTAAGACTTTATGGTCTGATTTAATATGAAACTTCTCATCGTACAGATAATGTCTCCATATTTTGACAGCATGTACTACTGCCGCTAGTTTCAAATCATGTGTAGGATAGTTCTTCTCATGTGTCTTCAGTTGTCTTGAGGCATAAGCAATTACTTGTTCTCCTTGCATAAGTACACATCCTAATTCAAGTCTTGATGCATCAGTATACAAGATAAATGGTTGTCTTGGAATCGAGATGGTCAAGATTGGGGCTGATATCAATCTAGCCTTCAAGGTTTGAAAACTCTTCTCGCATTTATCCGTCCAAACATATTTCTCACCCTTCTTAGTCAAACTGGTAAGAGGTACGGCAATTCGGGAATAGTCTTCCATAAATCATCGATAATACCCAGCTAGACCCAAGAAACTTTTAATTTCTACAACGCTCTTCGGTGCTTTCCACTTTACAATAGCCTTGATCTTGCTGGGATCCACTTTAATTCCTTCAGCGGATACTACATGGCCTAGAAATGCGACTTCCTTTAGCCAAAACTCACACTTTGTAAATTTGGCGTAGAGCTTTTCCTTCCGTAGTCGCTGCAGAGTGGCATTTAGATTCTTCACATGCATTTCCTCATCCTTGGAGTAGACTAATATATCATCAATGAATACAATAACCGATGTATCCAACATGTCGTGGAAAACCCGGTTCATAAGTTTCATAAAGGTTGCTGGTGCGTTTGTCAATCCAAAAGACATGACCAAAAATTCATAATGTCCATATCTGGTCCTGAATGCTGTCTTGGGGATATCACCATCCTTAATCTTCAGCTGATGGTAGCCTGACCGAAGATCAATCTTTGAGAATACTTTGGCACCTTGCAACTGATCGAACAGGTCATCGATCCGAGGCAATGGGTCTCGATTCTTGATTGTCAGTTTATTCAGTTCTCGGTAGTCTATACACAAGCGAACACTACCATCCTTCTTCTTCACGAATAATACTGGTGCTCCCCATGGTGATATGCTAGGGCAAAGGTAACCCTTGTCCAACAGTTCTTGTAGTTGTACTTTCAATTCCTTCAGTTCAGTAGGAGCCATTCTATAAGGTACTTTCGATACTGGTGCGGCTCCAGGTATAAGATCTATAACAAACTCCGTGGCTCGGACGGGTAGTAATCCTGGTAATTCTCCAAGAAATATGTCTGGAAAGTCACGCACGACATTAATATCTTCCATTCGTGGTGTTTCCTTGGTAAGGTCAACCACAGATACTAAATATCCGACTGCTCCTTTCTCAAGGCACTTCTTAGCCTTTAGTGCTGAGAGTATGAGCTTGCGTTTACGGGGAAGTTTGGTTTCCGCAAAACTGAATTCTGCTCCTTCTTTGTCTTTAAATGTTAACTTTTTTTCAGCGCATAATAGGTTCGCAGAATGCCGAGCTAACCAGTCCATTCCCAAGATGACGTCAAAGTCTGCCATCTCAAGTTGGATCAAGGTTGCATCTAAGGTTTTCTCGTCAATGAGAACTGGACATGGCCCATAACCTTTTTCTAACTCCACTTCTAATCCCATCGGTGACCGTACAAGTAGTTTGTAGTCTCATGTTTTGATGGGTAAATTCAACTTCTTTCCAAATGACACAGATATAAAAGAATGAGTAGCTCCTGAGTCAAAGAGTACTCTGGCGGGTATACCATTTATAGGTACGATACCTGTGATTTATTTTAACTTAGTCTACATGCTCACACAATGTAATACAACTTAAAAGGTTTCAGTCATACCTGTGACCACATCGGGTGATGCGACAGCATCCTCAGATGTAATAGCATAAACTCGTCCTTGATGTAGCTGCTTCCTGGGCTTAGGACACTCCCTTGCCATATGCTCCGCTTGATTGCAGTTATAATATTTTGGACCTTCAGTATTTGGCTTTGGCTGTTGTTGAGCTACTGGGGTAGTCTTGGGTGCAAGGGTAAAACTTTGAGTACGGAAGGGTTTGTATGTCTTGTTATTACCTCCGTTGTATGAATTACCAGCTGGCCTTTTTATACCTCTGTTTTGGAGTAGATAGCTCTCTTTCTGACTCGACTCTATAACTCGAGCAATTTGCACAGCTTCATTATAAATCTTCTTGTCTAGGCCCAGAACATGCTCCCTGATACTTCCTCTAAGTCCTGTGACAAACCTACGAGTCTTAGTGTCTTCCTCTTGCATTCTTAGTGGTGCGAAGAAAAATAGCTCTTCGTAATGTTGCTGATAGGCATCCACTGTCATCTATCCCTGATATAAACTCAAGAACTCCTTCTCCATAGAATCTTTGAAGCTTCGGGGAAAGTACTTCTCAAAGAAAGCTTCTTTATATATAGGCCAGGTCAATAGGGCGTGCTTAGTTATTAAATAGTCCTTTGTAGATTTCCACCAATGATGTGCATCACCTTTTAGCATGAAGGTGGCACATAATACCTTCTCCTCCTCTGTGATAGTCATCATGAGAAAATTTCTCTCCATTTCGTCGATCCAGTGCGCCGGCCAGAGCGGTTCAGACGGTTTTTCGTTGAACTCCTTAGGTTTCATCTTTAAGAATCTCTCGATGAGTCGAGAGTGATCCAGCTGATTAGGCACATATGCCCCATATATAGGTGGTGGATACTGAAAATTTCCCTGCACTACCTTAGGATGTGGTACTGGAATCTATGCAGCTGGTGGTTGAGGTGTTGGGTGGTTACCCACCGGTGTTGCATTGGCTTGTCCAGCCGGCATAGGTGTAGTTTGTGCCGCCTGGAACATCATTCCCATCATTGCCTGCATATGGGCTTGCGCATGTTGCATTTGTTGAAGTTGTTGTGCCAGATTAATCACCACAGTAGTCAGTTCCGGTGGTGGGGGTGGCAAGTTAGTAGGATTTACCGGACCCTGGTTTACTGGTGGTGCAACCTGCAGATTACCCTGTGCATTTATATTTTCTTGACTGGCTTCCTCCATGGGTGGTGGTGGTGGAACTGCATTTCTGCTCTGCCTAGTTACTCTACGTCCAGCCATATTTTTCCTCTGATAATGGTGATGCCTGAAAATCATTAAAATACGTGAGGCAATCATTTATACTTCATGTAGATACACTAACCGATATTATTTTCAAATTTTTCATATCATTCTCTGAAAAATACTGTCTTTTCTATGCAGGGTCGATGGTGGGGGTCGATGGTATGTCCGACCCTAGGATCGACACTGGGAATCACTGATTCTTACCGAGAGTCAGGGGTCGATGTGGGGGTCGATGGGTGTCCGACCCCAGGTGCGACCCCTGGTTCTCTGTCAGATTACCAAGAGTTGCGGGTCAATGCGGGGGTCGATGGTATGTCTGACCCTAGGTTCGACCCCGGGTTTTCTGTCAGATTACCGAGAGTCATGGGTCGATACGGGGGTCGATGGGTGGGTCGATGGTCCTGGTCGAATTCTCTGACCCCCGGACCAAAAATCAGATTTTTAAGGTCCGATTCTGAGTTCATTTTCCATTCTTCCTCCTCCGTTTTGATTTGTCTCCTTCCTCTGAGTTGCTACAGTGCCAACTCTGCTACATTGGTCATTTGGGTTCCTTGTTTCGACGTCAACACCTTCCCTACAGGTATGTATCTTACTTTTACATGTTTTTAGGTTTTCTTTTCTAGGTTTTCACCCGTATATCTCGTTTTCTTCAAATTAAACTTTTTTCAGTCGTAAAAATTTGATTTTTATTAGGGGATTTTGTTGTTGGTGAGTCAATGGACGAAAGCCCTCAAAAGTATTTGAGTTTCATCGGTTGGTTATCGAGAAACTCAAAATTTGCCCTTTTTGCCCTAAATATTCAAGATTTTTGAATTTCTCGAAATTTATTCAAATTGAATTCCGTTAGCTAAAATTTCCAACTGTATGAGTATTGCAGGATAGTTTAGAACCTACGTAAGTCCTCCTGCCCATGTGTATGGGTGAAAAGTGAGGCTTTTGGCCTACTTACGTCGTTATAATGTCAAAATTTCGGATTTTTCTTCCTTACTAATCCATTATCTGTTTTTCCTTGTGGTTTGCAGATATTATGGCCCGTACCAAGGTTCCTAGTGTTCGCGACCGTCTTTGCTTCTATACTAATGAAGCTGAGGCACAATATGCCCACTTTTCTCGTAAGAAGGTAGAGGGAGGCCGCAAGGTTGACTTGGCTAGCCTAGCCTTGTTCAATGTGGAGAGAGATTTTGGTGACATGGGCTGGCTTCCTGTCATCACCAATGATGCTTGTACCTTCCCTGACTTGGTATGCCAGTTCTATTGTAACCTCCAGGTGGTGGGGGATTACAATCATGTGGAGAGGGGTGAGGAGCTTCGCATCACGAGCTATGTCAAGGGGGTTGACGTCTCATTTGATTATCGGCAGCTGGCCGACTTACTGCGTATTTCCTATGCTGGCCCCATGGTGTTCTGTGCTCCTGGAGAGCCCTAGTTATTTTCTCTATAGATGAGGGCTGAGATCGATAGCCAGCTCATCCGACCTAATTGCTGGCAGATGAAAGCGAGTTGTCTTCGTTCAGATCCGTGGGTGTACTGCAAGATCATTCAGCACAACCTGCTTCCGCAGAGTGGTCATTTTGAGAGGGTCTCGCAACTGACTCAGTTTTTTTTGTATTGCATCTGTACTAGGAAGTCGGTCTACCTACCTTACATCATCATGCAGACTATGATCAGTGCTACGTTGCCCAGTCATACTGGCAACTTTCCCTATGGACGTATGATCACTACGCTGCTTACCCGCCTGGGTGTGGATTTGTTGGGTGAGAAGATTCAGGAGAAATCCTTCTCCTCCCCATTGGATTGGGATGCCATCTGTAAGATGGGCATGCGGGATGCCCAGGTCAGTGATGAGGAGAGGAACGCGATGGTGCGCCCTCACACTCACGTGGAGATGGCTGACGCTGAGGTAGCAGCAGCAACCGCTGAAGTTCATAGGGAGCCTGCTGGTGATGATGACCGTCTGTACATGGATGTGGACTCCATACCACCTCTTTTACCTACACATGCTGCTGGAGCTAGTACTTCTTATGCGGCTGGTCCTTCACATGCTGCTGGTCCTTCACACCCACCTTCTGATATGATGGGGATATTACATGAGATCAGAGAGGCTCAGTGCAGATCTGATCTGAGGATGGGGGAGTTACTAGATGCTCAGCGTGTGAGAGTGGATGAGCTACTAGACACCCAACGCATATCGGACATGAGGATGGGAGAGCTCATAGATGCTCAGCGCCGGTCAGATATGCGGATGGAGGAGCTTTTGGGTGCTCAGCGCGTGACTGATCAACGGGTGGCTGGTCTCACAGCTAGTCTTTAGACGACCCAAACTCAAGGAGCCTGGTTGACTAGAGTCTATGCTGAGGATTATGACAGAGATCGTGAGGCACCGCCTCCTCCTTCACCTCCAGCTTCATGATTGTATTTGTTTCCTTTCTTTGTACTACAGAGTAACTGTCTGGGTTGTGGACTGTACTCTGCTTTAGCTATTTATATACATTTGTTTCTCTCTCATTGTATTTAAAATTATTCTCCCTTTAATAGATGCATTATTCTCTCTTCAAATTTGGTATCAAACATCACTTGTGCTTATAGTGTATTAATATTACAGTTTTTACTTTTATCCTATCTCAGTTCACAATTCGTCGTGAAGGTATGCTAGTTTAGCGGACAAGGCCTGAGATGCTCTGATACCAAGTTGTCACACCCCAATTTCGTACTATTCAGAATGGTGTGATGAACCCTCAACAAACCAACGGTTCAACCAGGATCTCGAGTAGGCTATATCTGTTTTATCTAAACCTCATACATCCACATTCATAATCAGAGTAAATACACAATAGCGGAAGTCTTATAATAAAATGAACTAAGAAATCTAAATATGATAATCATATTAAAAATATCCAATTATGCTATTTCAACAGAGACATAAATAAAATACCAATTACATGTCTTTACTAAATCCAAATAATTAAAATAAAATCTAATCGAATACGCATGAGTTACACTCGCAAGAGGAGTCATGCGTATCCACTTCGTCTTCAACTTCCATTGCCGCCATGTGCCCGTACACTGGAGCGTTGACATAATCTTTGACGATAGTTCTTGCATCATCAACTAAAAATATTTGACGTCGAGAGGGTGAGCACACATCATGGCTCAGTGAGCAAACAAAACAATGCAACAATACATATGCATGCATTCAATTCATATCTGTGGTCTGGTTTAAAGTTTGCAATATGCAATAGAAAGGGTTGGAGGTCAAAGGTTAATGTTTATTGACCCCTCCTCTATACACAGGGTGTGGAAGCCCGCCCAAAGGTTAATGTTTATTGTCGTCCCCATCCACCCTACCATGAACATTGTATAACAAAGGTTAACGTTTATTACTGTACAGTGCCATACCAACACGTAAGCCCCTGCTGGCGAGGGCTTATAAACTGGGCTCACAATAACCAATTCTAATGCCAAACAGTGTATCCAAGGCCTCACCCCAACATCCCTCAGAACACCCATAGAGATAGAGCTAAGGCCCCCCGGTAGAGTCAGAGACTACAAGGACCAAGACCACCTCCCCTGATACTCTACGACGTAATAGTTCTGCTAAAGTAATGGCGATACGACGATGCTAATGCACAAGACTTGAGTTAGAGATAGAGCTAGAGTGCTGAGGCCCGGCCTATGACACTCCCCCTAATACTCGCTCGCATCAAGTACACCAACCACACACATACATTCACATGCCTATTCCTATCATCATGGTCATTATCATGTTATAAACAATAAAGTAAATATGCATGAACAATAAATAAAAATATTGGATGACTTGTTGAATGCACATTACAAGCATGTTCGCATAGAATCAAACATAGCATTGGACTCAAGAAATAAAAATAGTTCGTTATTAACCAATTAGTTTAGGTCTTGTTTCCTCACCTTAGCTTGCTAGTAGATCCTCTTTCAAGCTTTAAGAATCACCTTTATATTGATATTATATTGCTAGAAGACCTAACAAAGTCGATAGAATTTAGTTAGATTTTATTCCAATTTTTGCAACTTGCTGTTAACTGGGGATAGCAGGACGGGTCGATGCTAAGGTAGCAGTATACTGCGACCCCCTATAGTAGGGTCGATGCCAGGGTTGATGGGTCCATCGACCCTAGGTGCGACCCCCCGTGGGTTTGGTCGATAAATCACCTTTTGGTCCATTCTCTCTTGTTTGAATCCCATGGCTTCCTTCCATAGTCCATTCCATACACTTCCTATGGTTTAGAACTACTCTTTACATATCATATGGTTTAGTTGATCTCCTCCATGGTTTCCATTGAAACTTAATCATGGATTGATGGTTTGGGGTTTCTCCTACATCATACTTTTCTCATTAACTATTCTAAGTCTCACAAAATACATAGAATTAGTATTCTTACCTAAGAAGAGTACTTCTTCTCTGAAACTCTTCTCCTTTTGCCTTCTTCTTTACTTTCCTTCTCTTCTTTTTCTCTTCCTTCTCTTCTCTTTCTCTCAATTCAATTAGGGTTCTAAAAGGAGTGAAAGAGATTTAGGGACGTCCTTTATATAGAGTAGAAACTCTTAAAATAAGCCCCTTTGATATTAGGAAAGAGCCCAATCGAAATTAGGAAAGTTTTCAAATTTCTGTTTCTGGCGGCAACTGGGGGTCGATGAGGGGGTCGATGATCCCGTCGACCCCTGGTTTTAAAATGTTTGACCCCCGGTTAAAAACTGAGGGTCTGATTTTTTGTACTGGGGGGTTCGACCCCACCTCATTGGGTGTGCGACCCTCGCCCCTTTTTGAGTGTTTTTGGGTTAGTTTAATACCTGGGATCACGATCTCCTTCACGTACTTGGTCCATTTGGCTCGACCATGATGGGTAGACCTGGTTCAAGGTGGTAAGATCGGGTTAGATTGACACGGGTCTTACAACCACAACCCACACTACCTGCAACCATGTAATCCGACCTGACCTGCTCATCATGCCTCACACCCACCAAAATCACCATTCCACCATGCAACCCCAGCTTGCGACACCACTCACCTAAACCTCAATCGATCATACAGCCTATCTACCCACCTGTCAAAACCATACCCAGAACACCCCCCACATGCGATTATCTCTTGCTACAAAACCTGCCTCATCTACACCTGGATCATCCCCTCACTGCACCGATTACTTCACTCCACTCACAACCTAGCCCAGACATTGCCCCATGTTAATCGACAGATCCCAACCATCATTAGCCCAAATCCAGCCATGCCGCCACCTGGTTTCATGCCCCACGTTAATCTCCATCCGCTGTCCACCTATAATCCCACCTCACTTACCCAGCCAATCTCTTTAGCACCATCCGAGTACCTTACATTACCTTGCATCTGTTGTACTGGCATACCAAAACCCATCTTCCATATCACTTAACCACCTGAAACCAAATCCAATACACCCATGTCCACCATGCACCATCAAAACCCACCCACTAAGCCTATGCCCACCATCACTACCATCTGCCCACAATGACTAAAAGTTTCTCCTACGTGAACCAATCTCCCACACCACCGAGAACTTGATCATACATTAGTCCAGTCGAATGTGTTTAAATTTCGTATGACAAAATTGATCTGATATGTTTGAATTTCTTGTGATCAAATTAATCCGAATATGCTTAAATTTCATGTGATAAAATTGATCCTATGTGGTTGAATTTAATGTGATCAAATTGATTCGATATGCTAGGAATTTTATGTGATAAAAATGAATCATATGATTGAAAATTTAATATGCTTGATCCAATCATGGTTTGAAATTTAATGTTGATTGATCCGACCATGTTTGAAATTTTAACATGATTGATCTGATCATGAATGAAATTTTATGTGATGAAATCGAACCATTGCTCTGGAATTTTTAATGATTAAATATGAACAATGGATCTTGGATGTTGATTTTGATCTAAACCATTGGATTTTTTATCATGTCTGATTTAAGCAATTTTGAATCGTTAGATTATGTGTTTTGAGTGATTTTAACCGTTGGATCTTAATCATATGTATTTTTGAGTGATATGAATGGTTGGATTACCATCTTGAGTGATTTGAACCGTTGGATTACCTTTTTGAGTGATTTAATTAAATTTGAATGGTTGGATTGACCTCATGAATGTTTTAAGTGAATCTAAACCATCGACCAAATATGATCTTGGCCACATTGTTAATGATCGATGCTTGACTAATGCTCTCACATGCTTACTGCTATATTTGGAATGCTCTCAAATGCTGTATTAGATTGTTCACATGCCATATTTGACTGATTTGTTGTTAAATTTAGATATTTCTCACATGCTTACTGCTATATTTGGAATGCTCTCACCTGTCTATTTGATCTTGGAAAGAGATAAAATTGAAAGAATTGAATAATTAGGGCAAGATAAATCCTAGAATGGAAAGAATGATAGGGCAAGATAAACCCTAAAATGGAAAGAATGATAGGGCAAGATAAACCTTAATATAGAAAGAATTGAATAATTAGGGCAAGATAAACCCTATAATGGAAAGAATGATAGCGCAAGATAAACCCTATAATGGAAAGAATGATAGGACAAGATAAACCCTAGAATGGAAAAAACAATTAGGGTAAGATAAACCCTAAAATAGAAAGAATGATTAGGGCAAGATAACCCTAGAATGGAAAGAATGATAGGGCAAGATAAACCCTAGAATGGAATGAATAATTATGGTAAGATTGTAAGACCAGCACTCTACTAACCTAATCTAACCGTGTCGTGCCAGGTCTTTCCATCATTGCTGGACCAAGTGGACTGACCGTGTGAAGTAGGATCACAAATCATGTATGAAAAATTAACTCAACACTCTAAGAACTATGTGTAGGGTTGAATACTGGGGTAGGTATGGTCGACCATATGATAAGGAATAAGGATCATAGACCAATGACCCTATGGTCGATGTTTTCGACCCTACGATCGATGGGTTCTACGACCTACCGTAAGACCCCAATTTAGACTCTGAACTTGGAAACTTTTCTAATTTGAGGAGGGTTTCTTTCCTATTGTTAGAGAACTCTATATGGAGAGTTTTTCTCTATATAAAGGACGTTCCTCGACCATTTTTCACTCTTTTGGAACATTAGCAAACCCTAGAGGAAGAGAAGGAAGAGAAGGAAAAGGAGAGAAAACTAAGGAGAAGGTTGAGAGAAGAGTTCTACAGATTTCCTACAACAAGTAAGGTATGAACATTGTCTCTGAAGCCTTAGAACATCAAGAGTAGAAATTTCTAGTGTAAATTGTAATACCAAACCCAATGTAAGGATTCAGCTATGGGATTTTTTGATCAAATATGAAAAGGGGCGACTATAGAGAATGGATTGGAGTAATCAGTTGATTAAACTAAGAGAATGGACCTTAGAATAATCATTAAGACGGGCCCTACTGAGGAGCCAAGAGGAAAAACTCAGATTGAAAGTGGTTTCTGGATCAGACAAGCATATGGTCGCAGCTATGGTCGACCACAGATTGACCATAGGGTAACCCCATCGACCATAGCTATTCGGAAAGAATTCAGGAAAACATATGGTTGCAGGGTATGGTCGCATATAGTGCAATCGTAGGGTATCGACCGTACGTAATAAGGTCGACACAACAGGTGACCATAGGGCCTATCAGACACCTATCAGTGATCTGTTTTGATTTTCGACTACTGTAATACATTACACATGAATCCTAACTTAAATTTATACAACTTTTAGGTCATTAAATTGATTCAAAGAGAATTACAAAGGTTTGGAAGGACATCAAGTTTTGCTAACAGGTGAGGGAACATGACCTAAACTAATTAGATAATAATAAACTATTATTTTATTGAGTCCAATGCCATGATTGATTCTATGCGTATGCATGTCATCCAATATTACTGTTATTACTGCTCATGCATATTTGCGTTTGTCTATTTGGTACCACATTGATTGATGATGCTAGGAATAGGCATGTGACTGTGTGTGTGGTTAGTGTGTTGGATGCAAGCTGAGCATCAAGGGGAGGACATGGCATTATGGTCTCTAACCTGGTCACCAGACCCGCACTCCACAAACCCGGTCTAACCTTACACTTCGTGTCGTGACCAGTCTACATATCAAGGTCTAGCCAAGTGGTCCAAGTGCGTGAAGAAACCCAAGACCCAATATGAAATTTAACTCAAAAACAGTCAAAATGAGGGTAGGGTTGCATGCCTAAACAGGTAGGGTCGACCCCACCTCAACAGAAGTCCAACCCATGACTTTTTGGTCGTGGGGTCGCATGTTTTAAAACGTAGGGTCTCGGATTATGCGACCCTACATCCGACCCTACACCCTAGGGTCTTACGTTATAAAAAACTTAGGGTCTCAGTACGTCCGACCCTACGTCCGACCCTACGAAACAGCACGAACCAAAAATTAAGAAACCTTCCTAATTCGAAGGGTGTCTTTCCTAAACTCATTGGGGGTTATTATGGAGGGTTTTTCTCTGTAAATAGGACGTCCCTTAGCCTCTTTCACTCCTTTACAACCCTAATTGAAAGTAAGAGAAAGAGAAAGGGAAGGAAGAGAAGAAGAGAAGGAAACTTGAAGAAGAAGACTAAGGAAGAGAAGGAAACTTCAGAGAAACCTCTGAATAAAGATATGAACCTAATTCCTTACTTGAATAAGTGATTTTAGAATAGTTATGAAGAACATAGGATTAGGAGAAACCCAAATCATCCATCCATGGACAAGTTTCAAGAGATTCCATGGAGGAAATCATTATGGACTATGAATAGTGTATAACTTGTAGTTTTGAGCCATAAAACAATCATAGAATGGACCATGAAAGTAAGCCAAAGGATTCAAACATGAAATAATGGACTTTAGAATGAAAGGTCGACTCAAAATACGTGTGGTCGCACGTAGGGTCGAATGATATCCGACCCTACGTGACCACAGGATCGACCACATGCCCTCGGGAAGTCCCAGGGAGGGTGTGGTCGCACGTAGGGTCGATTGGTATCCGACCCCATGTCCGACCCTACACCCTAGGGTCGCAGAAACTGCTACCCAAGGTGCGACCCTACCCTGCGACCCTACCCCTGTGGTCGCAGAAACTGCTCCCTAGGTGCTACCCTACCTGCGACCTTATGATTTCAGTTACTCTAAATTTAACAGAATTAATTCTAATTGAAATCTATCGACTTGTTAGGTCTTTCTAGTGATTTGAAAGTGATTCATAAAGCTTGAACGAGGATCTACACTCAATCAAAGGTGAGGGAACAGGACCTAAACTACGTGGCTAATCATAAACTGTTTTTATTTATTGAGTTCGATGCCAAGAATGATTCTATGTTTGTATGTGTGTAATGTGCATTTAACATGTCATCCAATATTCCTGCTAATATTGTTCATGCATATTTAATTCTGTTTATTTATAACGTGATGATGATGATGCTAGGAATAGGCATATGAATGTTTGTGTGTCGTTAGTGTACTTGATGTGAGTGGGGCATCAGGGGAAGTGTTTTGCGGTGTTTGATCTGGACACTTTAGCTCAATCTCTAAAGTCTTGTCCACTGACATCGTCGTATCGCCATTACCTTAGCAGAACTATTACGTCGTAGAGCATCAGGGAAGGTGGTCTCCGACTGTGTAGTCTCTGACTCTGTCGGGGGGCCTTAGCTCTATCTCTATGGATGTATTGAGGGATGCTGGGGTGAGGCCTTGGATATACTATTTGACATTAGGATTGGTTAGTTGCGAGCCCAGTTTGCAAGCCCTCGCCAACAGGGGCTTACGTATTGGTATGGGTAGGGCATCAGGGGAAGTGTTATGCGGTGTTTGATCCGGGCACTTTAGCTCTATCCCTATTCCATGGTGTGGTGGATGTGGATGACAATGGTGTTTGATCCGTTGGGTGGGCTTACACACCCTGTGTATAGAGGTGCTGTGGCCACCAATCCTTTCTATTGCACATTGCAAACTTATGAACCAGACCAAAGATATGAATTGAATGCATGCATATGTTTTGATGCATTGTTTTGTTTACTCACTGAGCTCAAGTTGGAGAGCTGACCCTCGCGCGCATAATTCGTTTTTAGTTTCTGATGTTGCAGGTATTACGGTTGAAGATTTTGTCAACACGCCAACATATGAACAGGTGGCGACTATGATGAGCGAGCTGTGGAGGACTATTGTGATTAGTTAAGCGAGCGTTCAACTATGAATACGCTTAGTGTTTAACTTTCGTATTTGGAAATTTGTAATATGTATTAAATTATGTTTTGGTTACTTAGAGATAAATGGAATATTAATTATTTATCATGACTAGACCTCAGTTCATTATTTGTAAGACTTTCGGTATTTACTTTATTATCTCTGATTAATGTGAAATGTGTTTTGGTTTAACAAAAATGGGGATAGCCTATACGAGATCCTGGTTGAACCGTTGGTTTATTGACGGTTCATCACACCATTCTGGTTGGTACAGAATTGGGGTGTGACAACTTGGTATCAGAGCTCTCAGGCCTTTCCCATGAAACCTGAATAGTTCCACTAGAGTCCATGAACTGAGTTAGGATAAATTAAAAACTTTAATACAAACACAACATAAGCACCTGTGTTGGTTGAGACAGAACTTAAACAAGACAATAATGTACATATAAAAGGTGGAACCATATATATACACAAACAGAAAGAGAAAATTCAAAATTTATACTGATAAACGAATAATATAGGGTACTATCTATAAGTCGAACAATTGCCTAAGTATACAAAGGATGTAATATAGTAGCAAGAAGGAAGCATCTATAAAGCAGAAAATTAGAATACCGAGTTGGTACTCACAAGATCTGAAACTTGATGTATGACAGAGGAAGGAGAAAAATGGCTAGTAACGCCTAAATTCATTGCAAAGGTAAAGGGAAGGAGCTTATGCTAAATCCAACAGAGATAAGAGAACAATGGCTATACACCAAAAATGAGAGTAACTACAAGAAGATTAAGCTATACTCCTGGGTGAAGTGGAGACTCAGAGTGAGATCCACCATACGCTGATCCATTGCCCATTGAGCATTAAGAAGATGTTGCAACTTGACCCACACCACTATCAGGGTTGAGAACGGGTAATGAAAGCTCATCTGAGCAGATGCTAAATAATGATAATCAGATTGTAGCAAATCAAAGGAGGTGAACAACCAGGCTACTCTAGCCAATCACCTGGACTACCAAGTACCTTGGCCACGATTGTAATAAATTTAGCCAGACAAAATACATGAGCAACAACAGATCATATCGACTATGCAAGTTGCCATGGGAATCACTACCCAAGATACCAATGCTATACCAATACCTCCAGGTCAGGCCATGTACAGTACCAATTTGTATCAACACTGTACCCCAGCACCTATTAGCTAGAACACAGTGCCTACCATACATCAAGTCCCAATAACGCACACCCCAATGCAAAAGCTTGGTGCACAACAAGCAGTGTATCAAGGTGGTTACCCTTATCAGCCATCGATGTATGGGATAGCTGCATCATGACAAAATGATCCGACAAGGATTGAAGAATGTTTCCTGAAGATGAAGCCTCAAACGTTTTCAGCAAAGGATCAAATCTATTGTGGCCATATAAATAGATAGGTTTATATAGGATGCGGTGCATTATTGACTTACTCTTATGATTATAGAGGATGCACATACCTGATTCTAATTCTCGTACCTTGACAGGATATCTTCTTGATTTAACCTGTCAATTGGAGTTATAGATATTGTTTCTTTAGTATTAGTCCTAATTATACCAATTTGAGCTACTCTCATGATCGACAACATGAACAGGGATATGAGCTAAATGAACAGTAAATGTTTAATCATGTTGAGCGTACATCTTTTCGATTATACCTGATTTATTGATGTACCAAATCATTCTCCAGATTTATTCCGATAGTGCCTCAACCAATGGCATTATATACTCGATAGAACCTGTAACCATGAGGTTAAGAACTGTGAAACCTCTACTTCCATGTATTTGGACCACCGGGTAACTTAACGATCATTTGATGCCGGTTGGATTACCATAAATTTACTCCTGATCTTTTAAACTTAAGCTCATTAGATAAAGCAAGTGTTCGTCATTATACTAAATTGAAAGAAGGAAATGAATTGCTTTTGGATAAACATTCTGATTCTTACATTTCTCGACATCCATTGAAAAGATGTTTAGTGATAATGGAATTATTGGAAGAAAGATGATTGGATTCAGATTAAATGCTATAGCCAATGAACCTCATATAAAGTAATGGAGGATTTGTTTCGAGATTACTGAAGGAAGGATATGAGTCATGTCAATAAAAGAGTGCATGAGCAAGAAAGTAAGTAACAATCACAAGATATTTTTCAAGGTATATGAAAGAGAGATCAGGGTAGAACAGTAAGGATAAGATAATGAGTTTCTTTCAAGATATGAGATTTTGACGATAGTCTTTGAAAAACTAAGAGATGAAGGAACTAGACAAGCTCTTAAGGCCTTTATACCAGATTTGCTAGTTCAAACCCTTTTGGACTAGATGTTGTATTGGATGAGTGTTATGAATAATGTTCGAATCATATGAATGGACAGAATTTGGATGCAACCTAAATCGACTTGAGATGGCAGACTTTGACGTCATCTTGGGAATAGACTGGTTGTCTCAATACTCTACAAGTTGTTATGTGCATAGAAGAGGTTATCATTCAAGAATAAAGACGGCATATAATTTAGTATTATTGGAAGCATGTTGCCTAAGAAGTGAAAGCTGATCCTCTCTATGCTAAAGGCGAAGAGATGCTTTGAAGAGAAAGAAGTTGGATATATGGTATCTGTGATATACGTTACCAAAGAACCACCACAGATGGAAGATATTGATGTGATGCATAAATTTCCTGATGTGTTTCCAGGAGACTTACCTGGGTTACCATCTGATCATACGACCGAGTTCGTCATCGACTTGTTACCAAGGACGATACTTGTGTCAAAGGCACCTATAGAACAGCTCTTATAGAGTTGAAGGGATGGAGACTCAACTATGGGAGTTATTAGACAAGGGTTCTAATAGGCTAAGTATTGCATCACAGGAAGCGCCAATGCAATTCATGAAGAAGAAGGACGGTAGTGTCAGATTATGCATAGACTACTGGGAACTAAACAAGCTCATGATCAAGAATCGATATCTACTACCTTAGATCGATGACTTGTTTACACAGTTGCAAGGAACAAAGGTATTTCCTAAGATTGATCTTCGGTCAAGATAACATCAGCGGAAGAATTTGGACAGTGATATCTCGAAGATAGCTTTTAGAATCGGGATTGGACATTATGAGTTCTTGATTATGACGTTTGGATTAACCAATACCCTTACATCTTTATGGAGCTGATGAACTGGGTGTTTCATGACATGTTGGACACGTCGATCATAGTTTTCATAGATAATATTTTGGTTTATTCCAAGAATGAAGCAACTCATACAACGGGTCATAGAACAGCTTCACACCAGCTGAGAAGGGAAAAGCTTTATGCCAAGTCCAAGAAATAGGAGACATGATTAAACAAAGTGATCTTTTTAGATCACGTAGCATCATAAAAAGGGATTAAAGTGGACCCTATTAAGAAAAAACAATCGTGTGGTGAGAAACACCTAAAGAGTATTGCGAAGATAAGAAGTTTCTTGGGTTTAGCTGGTTATTACAGACGATTGTGGAGGACCACTCTAAGATTGCAAAACCTCTTACCAAGCTAACCAGGAAGGGAGATTAGTTTAATTGGACTGACAAGGGTAAAGAATGTTTCCAAACTCTAAAAACAAGGTTGATATCTGCTCCCATCTTGACTATTCCTATCCGAGGACAACCATTTACCTTATACATTGATGCGTCTGGATTGGGTTTAGGATGTGTGCTTATGCAAGGAGAACAAGCGATTGCATATGTTTCAAGATAACTGAAGGAGCATGAAAAGAATCACCTAACTCATGACTTGAAGTTAGCAACTATAATTCGTGCAATCAAGACGTGGAGACATTATCTATACGGAGAAGGATTTTAGATTAAATTTGATTACAAGAGTTTTATTTATCTCTTCACCCAGAAAGAGTTGAACATGAAACAGAGACGATGGTTAGAACACTTGAAGGATTAGGATCGCGATATTCGATGTCACCGGTGCAAGGCTAATGTAGTAGCTAAGGCCTTATGCAAAAAGGTAATTATGAGGTCCAAGGTAGGACCCAGTATAAATGCTGCCTTATGTTTCGCAGCAATAGATTCAAATTTGGAAGGAGAGTAACATATAATAAAAACTCGTGCTGATCTAATTGAGCAAGAACTTATGGATGAACTTATGGAGCAACAGTTCCTCGCTTGCGTTCACAACATTAAAGATCATCTCTGAATTGATAGATGAAGTAAAGGTAATAATTTTGTTAGATCTATATCTAAGAGCGGGGTAAGAAGATTTAGATAAGGAAAAACCTAACCCTGACTTACTTTGGATGCGGAGACAGTACTCAGATGGAGAGGTAGATTCTGAATACCTGAAGATAAAGACTCGGATATCATGGAAGAGGATAATGATAAGAGCCCATTGTACTCAATATTCAGGACATCCTGGAGTATCAATATGTATCATGACCTGAAGAGATTGTACTGGTAAAGAGGAATGATAACAAATGTGGCTTCGTGCGTGTTCCAGTATTTGAATTATCAACAAGTAAAGGCTGAAAGACAAAGGCCAACATGGCTTACTACAACAACCATCAGAGCCAGTCTGGAAATGAAACTGCATTACAATGAACTATGTCACTGATTTGCCACTGACTCCAAGAATGGTTGACGCAGTTTCGATGATTGTTGATCGCCTTAGGAAGATAACACATTCCATTGCTATACGACCTCGGTATGCTTTAGAGCGGCTAACTAAGCTATATGTGGATTGAATTTACTACCAAGCTACCATGTAAATGTTACCTATAAAGCATGGTACGGTAGAAATGTCAAATTCCTCTATTTTGGAATGAAGTTGGTGAATGAAGAATTTTAAGACCTGAGTCTATTGTAGAAACCTGTCGAGTGGCAGACAAGATCAAAGAAAAAGGGCCAAGGCAGCTCAGGATTGTTAGAAGAGATGCCAAGACCTTGAGTTCGCCATAAGTGACAAAGTGTTCTTGAAGGTATCACTTATGTATGGTTTGAAGCAGTTCAGCAAGAAGGGAAAGTGGTATCCTATATATGTAAGACCCGTGTCAATCTAACCCGGTCTTACCACCTTGAACCAGGTTCACCCATCATGGTCGAGTCAAATGGACCAAGGGCGTGAAGGAGATCGAGATCCCAGGTATCAAATCGACCCAAAAACACTTAAAATAGGGGAAGGGTCGCACACCCAGCTAAGCAGGGTCGGACCTCCCAAAACAGAAAGTCAGACCCTCAGTTTTGGAGGGAGGGTCGGACAGTTTAAGACCCTAGGGTCGACGGGATCATCGACCCTCCCATCGACCCTCGGTTCCTGCCGAATATAGAAATTAGGAAATTTCTATATTTTTCGATTGGGATTCTTTCCAAATCTTAATGGGACTTATTTAGGATGTTCCTAGTCTATTTAAAGGACGTCCCTAAGCCACTTTCACTCCTTTCACAACCCTAATTGAATTGAGAGGAAGAGAGGAGAAGGAAAAGAGGAAGAAGAGAGGCAAGGAAGAGAACCTAGCAAAAAGGAGAAGAGTTGCAGAGAAAGATTAATCTTCTCAGGTATGGATACTAATTCCATGAGTTTCTACAGACCTTAGGATAGTTATTGGAGAGAGAGTGATCTCGGAGAAACCCAAACCATCCATCCATGGTTAGGTTTTCATGGAAAACCATAGGTGGATGCATGAAAACTATTTAGATGGATTATACATGGTTTCAGACCATGGAATGGATGTAGAATGGAATGTAGGAGCAAGCCATAGGACCCCAAACACGAAGAATGGATTAAAAAGTGGAAATTGGACCAAAGTGCACCAAGGGTCGCACCGAGGGTCGATGACCATCCGACCCTAGGTGTTTCGAACCATCGACCCTCGGCATTCGGGAAGTCCGGAAGAGGGGAGGGTCGATAGACCCATCGACCCTAGCATCGACCCTAGCATCGACCCTCGCTAACGTGAATGGTTTTTAAATTCAGAATTAATTCTAATTAATTCTATCGACTTTGTTAGGTTTGCTAGCAATATAATAACATTATAACGGTGATTCTAAAGCTTGGAAAAGTATCTATTAGCAAGCTAAGGTGAGGAACCTTAACCCCAAACTAAATTGGTTAATAATAAACTGTTTTCTATTTCTTGAGTCCTATGCCATGCTTGATTCTATGCGAATATGTTGTAATGTGCATACAACAATGCCATCCAATATTTCTATTACTTGTTCATGCATATTTATTTTATTGTTTATAACATGATGATGATGATGATGATAGGAATAGGCATGTGCTTGTATGTGTGTGGTTGATGTGCTTGATGCGAGCGAGTATCAGGGGAGGTGTGATGAGGACGTCAATAAACGTAACCTTTGGCGGGTCTCAGCACTTTAGCTCTATCTCTAACTCAAGTCTTGTGCATTGGCATCGTCGTATCGCCATTACTTTAGCAGAACTATTATGTCGTAGAGTATCAGGGGAGGTGGTCTCGGTCCTTGTAGTCTCTGACTCTACCGGGGGCCTTAGCTCTATCTCTATGGACATTCTGAGGGATGCTGGGGTGAGGCCTTGGATACACTGTTTGGCATTAGGATTGGTTAGTTGCGAGCCCAGTTTGCAGCCCTCGCCAACAGGGGCTTACGTGTTGGTATGGCAATATATAGCAATAAACGTTAACCTTTGTTATATACTGTTCATGGTTGGGTGCATGTGAGTTGACGATAAACGTGATCTTCGGGTAACGTCACACACTCGTGTATAGAGGCGGAGTCAATAAACGCGACCTTTGGCTACCTAAACCTTTCTATTGCATACTGCAAACTTTAAAACCGGACCAAAGATATAAATTGACTTTTTGCATGCATATGTATTGTTGCATTGTTTTGGCTACTCACTGAGCCGTGATGTGTGCTCACCCCTCGACGTCGAATATTTTTAGTTGATGATGCAGGTTATACCGTTGAAGACTATATGAATGCGTCTGCGTATGGAAACATGGCAGCTATGGAAGCTGGAGCTGAAGATGATACACACGACTCCTCTTGCGAGTGCAACTCGTGTGTATTTGATTAGATATTTTGTAGGTTTCTTTTATTGCATTTGATAAAGACTTGTATTTGACATTTAAATATTTATGTCTCAGTTGGAAACAGAATAACTTGTTATTAAATTATTGATATCATCTTAGTTCTCAGTTCATTTATTTATAAGATTTCCGCTATTGTGTATTTACTCTGATTATGATTGTGGATGCGTGTAAGTTTGGATAACGCGGGGATAGCCTATTTGAGATCCTGGTTGAACCGTTGGTTATTTAGCGGTTCATCACACCATTCTGAATAGTACGTTATTGGGGCGTGACAACTTGGTATTAGAGCTTCTCAGGCCTTGCCCGCCAAACTGACACCCATTCAAGACCATTGTGAACTGAGATAGGATAAATTAAAAGCTTTAATACAAACACATTGTAAGCACCAGTGATGATTGAGACCAAATTTAAAAAGAGAATAATGCATCTATTAAAGGGAAAACAAGTTACATACAATGAGTGAGAGAAACAAAATGTATATACATAACTAAAGTAGAGTACAGTCCACAACCCGGACAGTTACTCTGTAGTACAAGGGAAAAATAAAAGTACAATCAAGAAGCTGGAGGCGAAGGAGGAGGCGGGGCCTCACGATCTCGGTCATAGTCCTCAGCATAGACTCTAGTCAACCAGGCTATCTGAGTCTGGGTCGTCTGTAGACTAGCTGTGAGACCGGCTATCCTCTTATCAGTCGCACGCTGCACCTCTAGGAGCTCTCCCATCCGCGCGTCTGATGCGTGCTGAGCAGCCAATAGCTCATCCATCCTCAGATCAGATCTGCGCTGAGCATCCCTGATCTCCTGCAGCATCTCCATCATGGCTGAAAGTGGAAGTGAAGGATCAGCCGAATGGGAAGGATCAGCCTCAGGTGCAGGAGCCGCCGCAGAAGAAGTACCAACTCCAGCCGCATGTGTAGGTGAAGGCGGTGGTATCGAGTCGACGTCCATATACATACGATCGTCATCGTCGACCGGATCCACACGAGCTCTAGCAGCAGCAGCAGCCTCAGCAGATCGGCCATCTCGACCCGAGTGTGAGGGCGCACCATCGCGTTCCTCTCCTCATCGCTAACCTCGGCATCTCGCAGCCCCATCTTGCGAGATAGCCTCCCAATCTAGAGGTGACGAGAAGGTCTTCTCCCGGATCTTCTCATCTACCGGATCCACCCCCGCACGGGTCGAGAGCACGGGAATCATGCGTCCATAGGGTAGATTTCCCCTATGACCGGACAATGTAGCACTAATCATCGTCCGCATGATGATGTAAGGTAGGCGACCGGGCCGACGAGTGCGAGATGTTGTAGATCAAGAACTCGTGTCACAGAGAGACCCTCTCATAGTGCCCACTCTGCGGGATCAGATTATGCTGAATAATCTTGCAGAAGACCCGTGGAGCTGGACGCAAGTAGCAAGCTCTCATCTGCCATCTATCGGGACGGAGCAACTGGTTGTCGATCTCTGCTCTCATCTCCATCTCAACAAACTGTGGCTCTCCCGGCGCACAGTACACCATGGGGCCATCATAGGGAATGCCCAACAGATCGGCCAGCTGCCGATAATCAAAAGAGATGTGCACCCCCTTGACGTAACTGGTGATGCGCAACTCCTGACCGTGCTCAACATCATTGTAATTCCCCACCACCTGGAGATTACAATAGAACTGGCGTACCAAGTCTGGACAGGTGCACGCGTCGTATGTGATGACAGGGAGCCAACCCATATCACCAAACGCTCCCTCTACATTGAACAAGGCTAGCTCAGCCAAGTTCACCATGCGACCCCCTTCAACCTTCTTACGGGCATAGTCAGCATACTGTGCCTCGGCTTCATTCGAACGGAAGCGAAGCGGATCACGCACTCTGGGTATTTTGGTACGAGCCATGGTATCTACAGAATAAGAAAGAAAAAGGAAACAAGGAGTTAGCAGGGTAAAAATCCAGAATTTGAGGCACCACCCATCTCAGAAAAGAATTATGTCCGGACGTAGAGTGACCCGACAGACCCGAAACACAGTCCCACCACCACCACCCGTGGAGGAGACTAGTCAAGAGAATAACCATGCACCGGGAAATCCAGAACCGGTGAACCCTACAAATTTGCCACCTCCACCACCCGAGCTAGCAACAGTGGTGATGAATCTGCTGCACCGATTCCAGGGCAGGTACCGGAAGCAGCTCAAGGAAATTATCAGTATCCACCTTATATGTTTGGGGCAAACCCCCAGAATCAGATGGACCACTCCCGACTAGTGGAGAGATTTTTGAAGATGAAACCCAGAGAATTCAACGGCAAGCCGTCTGATCCATTGTGGCCAGCACACTGGATAGACGAAATGGAGAGAAACTTTCTCATGATGACTATTACAGAGGAAGAGAAAGTACTATGCGCCACCTTCATGCTCAAGGGCGACGCACACCATTGGTGGAAATCCACGAAGACATATTTACTGACCAAGCACGCCCTACTGACATGGGCTATATATAAAGAAGCATTCTTTGAGAAATATTTTCCACGGAGCTTCAGAGATTCGATGGAGAAGGAATTTCTGAGTCTTTATCAGGGACAGATGTCAGTGGATGCGTACCAACAGCGTTATGAAGAGCTATTTTTCTTCGCACCACTGAGTATGCAAGAAGAAGGAACCAAAACCCGTAGGTTCGTCACGGGACTGAGAGGAAGCATCAGAGAACATGTTCTGGGCTTAGAGAAGACAATATATAATGAAGCAGCCCAGATTGCTCGAGTGATTGAATCGAGCCAGAAGGAGAGTTATCTGAACCAGAACAGAGGCATCAAGAGATCAGCCGGAAACTCCTACAATGGAGGAAATGCCAGGACGTATAAGCCTTTTAGTTCCTCAGAACTTCACTACTGCACCCAAGACCACTTCAGCAGTGCAACCTCAGTCAAAGTCAAATTCTGAAGTTCTGAAGTGTTTTAACTGCAACCAACCCGGACATATGGCGAGGGAGTGCCCAAAGCCCAAGAAGCAGTTACATCAGGGACGGGTATATGCTGTTACATCCGAGGATGCGGCCGCATCACCCGATGTGGTCACAGGTATTGTACCTATAAATGGCGTACCCGCCGGAGTACTCTTCGATTCCGGAGCTACTCATTCATTTATATCTGTGTCATTTGGAAAGAAGACCAAATTACCCATCAAAACATTAGACTACAAATTACTTGTACGGTCACCGATGGGGTTAGAAGTGGAATTAGAGAAAGGTTATGGACCATGTCCAGTTCTCATTGGAGAGAAGACTTTAGATGCAACCTTGATACAACTTGAGATGGCAGACTTTGATGTCATCTTGGGAATGGACTGGTTAGCTAGGCATTCTGCAAACCTATTATGCGCCGAAAAGAAGCTAACATTCAAAGACAAAGGAGGAGCAGAATTCAGTTTCTCGGGAACCAAACTTCCCCGGAGACGCAAGCTCATACTTTCAGCATTAAAGGCTAAGAAGTGCCTTGACAAGGGAGCAGTCGGGTATCTAGTGTCAGTGGCCGACCTAACCAAGGAAGCACCACGAATGGAAAACATTGATGTCGTTCGGGATTACCCTGACGTATTTCCGAGGAACTACCCGGATTACCACCCGACCGTGCCACAGAGTTTTTAATAGACCTGATACCTGGAGCCGCACCCGTATCAAAAGCACCTTATAGAATGGCTCCTACTGAACTGAAGGAATTAAAAGTACAACTACAAGAACTGCTAGACAAGGGTTATATTCGACCCAGTATATCTCCATGGGGGGCACCGGTGTTGTTCGTAAAGAAGAAGGATGGTAGCGTTCGATTATGCATCGACTATCGGGAGTTGAATAAACTGACAATCAAGAATCGATATCCACTACCTCGGATCGATGACTTGTTCGATCAGTTACAAGGAGCGAAAGTATTTTCTAAGATCGATCTTCGATCGGGCTATCATCAGTTGAAGATTAAAGAAGGTGATATTCCGAAGACAGCATTCAGGACCAGATATGGACATTACGAATTTTTGGTTATGTCTTTCGGATTAACTAATGCACCGGCAACGTTCATGGAACTTATGAACCGAGTTTTCCACGATATGTTGGATACGTCGGTGATAGTATTTATTGATGATATATTGGTATACTCCAAGGACATAGGAAACCCATATCAAGAACCTAAACGCAGCCCTACAGCTGTTAAGGAAAGAGAAGCTATATGCCAAATTTTCAAAGTGCGAGTTTTGGCTAAGTGAAGTCGCATTCCTAGGCCATGTAGTATCCGCTGAAGGAATCAAAGTGGATCCCAGCAAGATCGAGGCTATTGTAAAGTGGGAAGCACCAAAGAGCGTCTCGGAAATTAGAAGTTTTCTGGGTCTAGCTGGTTATTACCGGAGATTCGTAGAAGACTATTCTCGGATTGCCGTACCTCTCACCAGTTTGACCAAGAAAGGTGAAAAGTTTGTGTGGACGGATAAATGTGAGAAGAGCTTCCAGACACTGAAGGCCAGATTGATATCCGCCCCGATTTTGACCATTCCCGTTCCGGGACAGACATTTACTTTATACACTGATGCATCGGGATTGGGATTAGGATGTGTGCTTATGCAAGGAGAGCAAGTTATTGCTTATGCTTCAAGACAGTTAAAGGTACATGAGAAAAATTATCCCACTCCTGATTTGGAGTTAGCGGCAGTAGTACATGCTGTCAAGATATGGAGACACTACCTATACGGAGAGAAATTTCAGATTAAGTCGGACCATAAAAGTCTTACCTATTTATTTAATCAGAAGGAGTTGAATATGAGACAAAGAAGATGGCTGGAACTATTGAAAGACTACGATTGTGATATCCAGTATCATCCGGGAAAAGCGAACGTAGTAGCGGATGCATTAAGCAGAAAAGCAGTGATTAAATCTCAAGGAGAAGTTAGCACGACTGCAGCAATGTGTACCAACGGAATAGTATTCAATCACGGCAACGAGCAGTATGTGATAGATACGACGGATGAATCAGCCAACCAAGGGTTTATTCACCGGTTTTCAAATATGTTCGCGGCATTGAAGATTATACCGGATATAGTGGATGAAGTGAAGACAGCTATCAAAGCAGATCCTTATCTGAGAACAGTACAAGAAGATATTGAGAAAGGTAGGACTAACCCTGACTTCACCTTGGATGACGAGAAAGTACTGAAATATAAAGGAAGAATATGTGTACCTGAAACAGAAAGTATGGACATTAGACACCGACTGATGAAAGAAGCCCATACCACCATCTATTCGATACATCCTGGAAGTACAAAAATGTATCATGATCTGAAGAAATTATATTGGTGGAGGGGAATGAAAGCAGATGTAGCTAAGTTCGTGTCTCAATGCCTAAATTGTCAAAAAGTAAAGGCTGAACGACAAAGACCCGCAGGATTGTTACAGCCATTACCGGAACCAGCATGGAAATGGGACTGCATCACTATGGACTTCGTCACAGGACTACCATTGACTCCTCGAGTAGTTGACGCAGTTTGGGTGATTGTGGACCGTCTGACTAAAACAGCCCGCTTTATACCTATACGACCTCAGTATACACTGGAAAGGTTAGCAAAGCTGTATGTGGATAATATTGTTCGGTTACACGGTGTACCAGAAAGCATTGTGTACCGATAGAGATCCACGATTTACTTCCAAATTTTGGGAAGGACTGCAAAAGGCTATGGGAACAACGCTAACGTTTAGTACTGCATTCCACCCACGGATGACGGACAGTCGAGAGCGTACAATTCAGATTCTAGAAGATATGCTACGAGCATGTGTAATTGATTTCAAGGGATCATGGGATGAAAAGTTACCATTGATCGAGTTCGCTTACAATAACAGCTATCAGGCTACTATACAGATGTCACCTTATGAAGCACTGTATGGCAGGAAGTGTCGAACTCCCTTGTTTTGGAGTGAAGTTGGAGAACGTAGTATTGTTGGACCGGAATTTGTTGAAGAGACTTGTCGAGTGGTCGACATAATCAAGGAAAGGGTGAGAACAGCTCAGAACCGTCAGAAGCAATATGCAGACACTCGACGAAGAGATCTAGAGTTCGCCGTAGGTGATAAAGTATTTTTGAAAGTATCGCCTATGCGAGGATTGAAGAGGTTCGGACAGAAAGGGAAGCTAAGTCCAAGATATGTCGGGCCGTATGAAATTCTAGCTAAGCGTGGAAAAGTAGCTTATCAGTTAGCACTACCACCATCTATGTCAAGTGTACATGACGTATTTCACATTTCCCTATTGAAGAAGTATGTCAAGGACCCAATGCATGTTTTGACAGTGGATTTGCCAGAATTGACTGATGATTTGACATTTGAAGTAACACCAACAGAAATCACTAGTCGAAAGGTTCAACGTCTACGCAACAGAGATATCTACTATGTTAAGGTCACATGGAAAAGTAGAGACATGGAAGAAATTACATGGGAAGAAGAAAATGCTATGAGAAAGCAATACCCTTACTTATTTGATTCCGAAGGTACGTACAATTTCGAGGACAAAATTTTTATAAGTTGGGGGGAGTTGTAAGACCCGTGTCAATCTAACCCGGTCTTACCACCTTGAACCAGGTTCACCCATCATGGTCGAGTCAAATGGACCAAGGGCGTGAAGGAGATCGAGATCCTAGGTATCAAATCGACCCAAAAACACTTAAAATAGGGGAAGGGTCGCACACCCAGCTAAGCAGGGTCGGACCTCCCAAAACAGAAAGTCAGACCCTCAGTTTTGGAGGGAGGGTCGGACAGTTTAAGACCCTAGGGTCGACGGGATCATCGACCCTCCCATCGACCCTCGGTTCTTGCCGAATATAGAAATTAGGAAATTTCTATATTTTTCGATTGGGATTCTTTCCAAATCTTAATGGGACTTATTTAGGATGTTCCTAGTCTATTTAAAGGACGTCCCTAAGCCACTTTCACTCCTTTCACAACCCTAATTGAATTGAGAGGAAGAGAGGAGAAGGAAAAGAGGAAGAAGAGAGGCAAGGAAGAGAACCTAGCAAAAAGGAGAAGAGTTGCAGAGAAAGATTAATCTTCTCAGGTATGGATACTAATTCCATGAGTTTCTACAGACCTTAGGATAGTTATTGGAGAGAGAGTGATCTCGGAGAAACCCAAACCATCCATCCATGGTTAGGTTTTCATGGAAAACCATAGGTGGATGCATGAAAACTATTTAGATGGATTATACATGGTTTCAGACCATGGAATGGATGTAGAATGGAATGTAGGAGCAAGCCATAGGACCCCAAACACGAAGAATGGATTAAAAAGTGGAAATTGGACCAAAGTGCACCAAGGGTCGCACCGAGGGTCGATGACCATCCGACCCTAGGTGTTTCTGACCATCGACCCTCAGCATTCGGGAAGTCCAGAAAGAGGGGAGGGTCGATAGACCCATCGACCCTAGCATCGACCCTAGCATCGACCCTCAGTTAACAGAATGGTTTTTAAATTCAGAATTAATTCTAATTAATTCTATCGACTTTGTTAGGTTTGCTAGCAATATAATAACATTATAACGGTGATTCTAAAGCTTGGAAAAGTATCTATTAGCAAGCTAAGGTGAGGAACCTTAACCCCAAACTAAATTGGTTAATAATAAACTGTTTTCTATTTCTTGAGTCCTATGCCATGCTTGATTCTATGCGAATATGTTGTAATGTGCATACAGCATGCCATCCAATATTTCTATTACTTGTTCATGCATATTTATTTTATTGTTTATAACATGATGATGATGATGATGATAGGAATAGGCATGTGCTTGTATGTGTGTGGTTGATGTGCTTGATGCGAGCGAGTATCAGGGGAGGTGTGATGAGGACGTCAATAAACGTAACCTTTGGCGGGTCTCAGCACTTTAGCTCTATCTCTAACTCAAGTCTTGTGCATTGGCATCGTCGTATCGCCATTACTTTAGCAGAACTATTATGTCGTAGAGTATCAGGGGAGGTGGTCTCGGTCCTTGTAGTCTCTGACTCTACCGGGGGGCCTTAGCTCTATCTCTATGGACATTCTGAGGGATGCTGGGGTGAGGCCTTGGATACACTGTTTGGCATTAGGATTGGTTAGTTGCGAGCCCAGTTTGCAGCCCTCGCCAACAGGGGCTTACGTGTTGGTATGGCAATATATAGCAATAAACGTTAACCTTTGTTATATACTGTTCATGGTTGGGTGCATGTGAGTTGACAATAAACGTGATCTTCGGGTAACGTCACACACTCGTGTATAGAGGCGGAGTCAATAAACGCGACCTTTTGGCTACCTAAACCTTTCTATTACATACTGCAAACTTTAAAACCGGACCAAAGATATAAATTGACTTTTTGCATGCATATGTATTGTTGCATTGTTTTGGCTACTCACTGAGCCGTGATGTGTGCTCACCCCTCGACGTCGAATATTTTTAGTTGATGATGCAGGTTATACCGTTGAAGACTATATGAATGCGTCTGCGTATGGAAATGTGGCAGCTATGGAAGCTGGAGCTGAAGATGATACACACGACTCCTCTTGCGAGTGCAACTCGTGTGTATTTGATTAGATATTTTGTAGGTTTCTTTTATTGCATTTGATAAAGACTTGTATTTGACATTTAAATATTTATGTCTCAGTTGGAAACAGAATAACTTGTTATTAAATTATTGATATCATCTTAGTTCTCAGTTCATTTATTTATAAGATTTCCGCTATTGTGTATTTACTCTGATTATGATTGTGGATGCGTGTAAGTTTGGATAACGCGGGGATAGCCTATTTGAGATCCTGGTTGAACCGTTGGTTATTTAGCGGTTCATCACACCATTCTGAATAGTGCGGAATTGGGATGTGACAATATATGTGTTGGACCTTATAAATTTTGGAGAGATATAGAAAAGTTGCATATCTATTAGCGTTACCGCTGTCCGTGTCTAGTGTGCATGACGTATTTCGCGTGTCTCTATTGAAGAAGTACATTGGAGATCTATATCAAAGGTATTGACCACTGATCCACTAGAGTAGATAGAAGATTTAACTATTGAAGTGGTACCAGCCTAGTTCACTAGTTGGAAGGTACAACACCTCAAAAACTGGGATAATTATTATATGAAGCTAATCTGGTAAAGACAAGACGTGGAGAAGATTGCATGGAAAGAAGAAGATGCAATGCAGAAATAGAATTCCCACCTAAATTCAAATTTTGAGGACAAAATTTATTTTAAGGATGGGGCAGTTGTAAGATCTGTACGTTCAAATTTCGAGGACGAAATTTTTTTTACGGGTGGTGGAGTTGTAAGACCCGCACTCCACGAACCCGGTCTAACCTTACACTTCGTGTCGTGACCAGTCTACATATCATGGACGAGCCAAGTGGACCAAGTGCGTGAAGAAACCCAAGACCCAATATGAAATTTAACTCAAAAACAGTCAAAATGAGGGTAGGGTCGCATGCCTAAACAGGTAGGGTCGACCCCACCTCAACAGAAGTCCAACCCATGACTTTTTAGTCGTGGGGTCGCATGTTTTTAAACGTAGGGTCTCGGATTATGCGACCCAACATCCCACCCTACATGCGACCCTACACCCTAGGGTCTCACGTTTTAAAAAACTTAGGGTCTCAGTACATCCAACCCTACGTCCGACCCTACGAAAACAGCACGAACCGAAAATTAGAAAACCTTCCTAATTCGAAGGGGGTCTTTCCTAAATTCATTGGGGGTTATTATGGAGGGTTTTTCTCTATAAATAGGATGTCCCTTAGCCTCTTTCACTCCTTTACAACACTAATTGAAAGTGAGAGAAAGAGAAAGAGAAGGAAGAGAGGAAGAGAAGGAAACTTGAAGAAGAAGACTAAAGAAGAGAAGGAAACTTCAGAGAAACCTCTGAATAAAGGTATGAACCTAATTCCTTACCTAAATAAGAGATTTTAGAATAGTTATGAAGAACATAGGATTAGGAGAAACCCAAATCATCCATCCATGGACAAGTTTCAAGAGATTCCATGGAGGAAATCATTATGGACTATGGATAGTGTATAACTTGTAGTTTTGAGCCATAGAACAATCATAGAATGGACCATGAAAGTAAGCCAAAGGATCCAAACATGAAGAAATGGACTTTAGAATGAAAGGTCGACTCAGAATACGTGTGGTCGCACATAGGGTCGAATGATATCCGACCCTACGAGACCACAGGATCGACTACATGCCCTCAGGAAGTCCCAGGGAGGGTGTGGTTGCACGTAGGGTCGATTGGTATCCGACCCCACGTCCGACCCTACACCCTAGGGTCGCAGAAACTGCTACCCTAGGTGCTACCCTACCTGCGACCCTACGATTTCAGTTAGTCTAAATTTAACGGAATTAATTCTATTTAAAATCTATCGACTTGTTAGGTCTTTCTAGTGATTTGAAAGTGATTCATAAAGCTTGAACGAGGATTCAAAGGTGAGGGAACAAGACCTAAACTAATTGGCTAATCATAAACTATTTTTATTTATTGAGTCCGATGCCATGAATGATTCTATGTTTGTATGCGTGTAATGTGCATTTAACATGTCATCCAATACTGCTAATATTGTTCATGCATATTTAATTCCGTTTATTTATAACGTGATGATGATGATGCTAGGAATAGGCATGTGAATGTTTGTGTGTAGTTAGTGTACTTGATGCGAGTGGGGCATCAGAGGAAGTGTTATGCGGTGTTTGATCCGGACACTTTAGCTCTATCTCTACTCAAGTCTTGTCCACTGACATCGTCGTATCGCCATTACCTTAGCATAACTATTACGTCGTAGGGCATCAGGGAAGGTGGTCTCGGACCGTGTAGTCTCTGACTCTGTCGGGGGGCCTTAGCTCTATCACTATGGACGTATTGAGGGATGCTGGGGTGAGTCCTTCGATACACTATTTGACATTAGGATTGGTTAGTTGCGAGCCCAGTTTGCAAGCCCTTACCAACAGGGGCTTACGTATTGGTTTGGGTAGGGCATCAGGGGAAGTGTTATGCGGTGTTTGATCCGGGCACTTTAGCTCTATCCTTAATCCATGGTGGGGTGGATGTGGACGACAATGGTGTTTGATCCGTTGGGTGGGCTTACACACCCTGTGTATAGAGGTGCGGTGGCCACCAATCCTTTCTATTGCACATTGCAAACTTATGAACCTGACCAATGATATGAATTGAATGCATGCATATGTTTTGTTGCATTGTTTTGTTTACTCATTGAGCTCAAGTTGGAGAGCTGACCCTCGTGCGCGTAATTCTTTTTAGTTTCTGATGTTGCAGGTATTACGGTTGAAGATTTTGTCAACACGCCAACATATGAACAGGTGGCGACTATGATGAGCGAGCTGTGGAGGACTATTGTGATTAGTTAAGCGAGCGTTCAACTATGAATACACTTAGTGTTTAACTTTCGTATTTGGATATTTGTAATATGTATTAAATTATGTTTTGGTTACTTAGAGATAAATGGAATATTAATTATTTATCATGACTTGACCTCAGTTCATTATCTGTAAGACTTCCGCTATTTACTTTATTATCTTTGATTAATGTGGAATGTGTTTTGGTTTAACAAAAATGGGGATAGCCTATACGAGATCCTGGTTAAACCGTTGGTTTATTGACGGTTCATCACACCATTCTGGTTGGTGCAGAATTGGGGTGTGATTTTTTTGTGCAATCAATGCGTCTTTGATTAGTTTAGTTATATTTTGGTTAACGGATTTGTAATTGATTATTTTATTTTATGTCTTAAGTTACTTGGAGATAACTAGATTAACTATTTATTTAGCACTGTTAGATACTCAGTTCATTAATTATAAAGACTTTCGCTTATTTGTTTATTATCTCTGATTATTTTTGTAGAAGGTATGTGTGGTTGATGTGGTGGGTATTACCTAATGGAGATCCTGATTGAACCGTTGGTTTATTTATGATTCATCACGCTATTCTAGTTAGTCTAGAATTAGGGAGTGACAAAGATAACCCTCAAATGGAAAGAATGATAGGGCAAGGAACCCCTTAGAAACCTTATCAGGGCAAGGAACCCCTTAGAAACCTTAACAAGGCAAGGAACCCCTTAGAAACCTTGACAGGGCAAGGAACCCCTTGAAAACCTTGACAGGGCAAGGAACCCCTTAGAAACCTTAACAAGGCAAGGAAACCCTTAGAAACCTTAGCACATAGATTTCACATTCTGAACTACGTCGTACCTGATTTCTAGGGCAAACCTTAGAATACGTAGGCAATTTGGGAGTCCCAAATACGGTACAATATCACCCATCAACCATCCATCCAGTATAAACTTCAACTTGAACAAAGAATCTAATTAAAGCACATGCATAATTACTTCCATAATCTTTAATCACATAACCCATTCGAACTACGTTTTGGACTTGATTTCCAGGATTGGAATACGTAGGCAGTTTGAGATGGACGTCTCAGATTCAGTCTAAGATCAAACCATCATTTGGTTTGGTTCATTATACATTGCTTGTTTACTTACTTTAGAACATGTTTGGCTGAACCCTAGGTTAGCAGAACTTAGCAACTTGGTTTAGGACTCCCCCATTGAACCCTAGTCATCCAATTGACCAAGCACAGTCAGAATTAGAGTTTAAGGAAAGTTTAGGAGGTCGATCTTGATCGGACAGTTTGGGTGCCTAACACCTTCCCATAACCGTACCTTGAATACCTACCCGATCTCTTACAGACCAAAGAACTGATACATTGGGTCATGAGTCAATAGAAACCTTACCTTAAGATGAGGTTACATTTTTAGAGGTCCTAGACCTTAATCTAGGTGGCGACTCCAATAGACATTGATCTTCATTGATATATTTATTTTATCCCGAGGAGGATCATTTCTCACATTGTCCTCGCACCAAGAAACCTAAAGAACACAGTCTGTTTTGAACTATGTTGTACTTGATTTCCAAGACCTTTAGAATACGTAGGCAATTTAGGAGAGTTCCCAAATATGGTACTACAGTCCATAGACCATCCGTCAAGCATAAACTTTAACTTGAACAAAGAATCTAATTGAAACACATGCATAAGCTACATTCATAAACTTTAATTACACACAACCCGTTCAAACCACATTTTTGGACTTGATTCTCAAGAGACAAAGACTCAAGGGATATGTAGGCAATTTAGGAATATTCCTAAATTTGGTCCAAGATCAAACCATCATTTGGTTTGATTCACTGTACAGTATTGTACATTTTGCTTGTTTATTTGCTTCAAGACATGTTTGGCTAGACCCTAGGTTAGTAGAACGTAGCAACTTGGTTTAGGATATCCCCCCTCCCATCGAACCTTAGTCATCTAGTTGATCAAGCACAATCAAAATTAGAATCTAAGGAAAGTATAGGGGGCCAATCTTGATTGGACAGTTTTCGATTTGGGTGCTTAACACCTTCCCAAAACCATACCTTAAATATTTATCGGATCTCATGCAAACCAATGAACCGATCTTATGGGTTATGAGTCAATAGAAGTCTTACCTTACGATTGGACTATATTTTTAGAGGTCTTAGACTTTAATCTAGGTGGCAACTCCAACACAGATTTCTTTGATATCAACCAAGGACAAGGGCAAATCACCTTTTATTGTCCTCATAGCTGCTGCTTAGATGCTCTTGACTGTTTTATTCTTACAGTAAGTAACTTATTGCATTCAGCCTCTTCCCAAATTCTCTCCCATGGCTTTCGGTTCAGAAAGAGACATTGCCATCTTTGCAATGATGCCTCCTAATCCTCCAACGAGATTGTTTTCCTTCACGGTGACTTTGATTTGAAGATTGACCGAGCTCATAGCTTGCCTAATTTTTAGGGTTTCAAACTTAGATGTAAAACAAATTATATCAGTCATAAGAGGAGAAGGAAGAAGGATGAAGGTTGAAGAAGTAGAGTTGGAAACTATTACCTTACAAAGAAATAAGATGAAGGATGAAGGAAAAAGCCGTACGAAATAAGGTTTTTGTTTGCAAAGAAGATTAAAATTGTAACTTTTATTTTTTTCAACTTAAAATAATAAGGGTATAAGTGTCTTTCAAAATTTTGGGTTTCTGCAATCAGTTAAATGGGTGCGGATGATATTATCGAAAAATAATGGGGGGTAGGTGATATTAGTCCAAACTACAAGAGTAGTATGTGTAATTTTTCCTTTACAAAATTATGTTTTACAAATAGACTTAGAGCATAAGTACTAAGGAAATTTTCACACACCTTCCCTGAACTTTACCCTAATGTCAACCACCCCCCATTACTGTTAATAATGACAACCACACCCCCACATTGTTTGTTTTTTAGGCACGTTTTGAATATCAATGAATGTATGTTGAAGATTGAGCTTCATTTGCTTGGCAGCAGATGAAATCTCTGGTTGCTTAAACTTGGGAAATTGCACTGTTTTCTTGAAGTAGAGATCGAAGATGTTGAATTTCAGTTTCAATGTTAGTCAATGATTGTTACTTGTTTCATGATAAAAAGCATTAGTGCGGGTTCTCTACAATAAAATCGTGTTTTCTTTCAAGAAAAGGTTGGAGCATTATGAAGCAACATGGGAGCGGGGTGAGAGAGGGGGGGAGGGTGATATAGGGGTGGGTGGGGAGGGAGATTGGAAGGGGAGATGTAGAGGGCTGGATGGAAGTGGAGCTGTGGAGATGGTGGCAAATAGAGACAAGACCAGGGAAGACGTAGAGGGTACGGGATTAGGGCTGCCAGATGAGGACTATAGGAGGAGAGAGGGAGAGGATTAAGGATAATTTAGAAATTTTGAATTATGAAGGAGAATGAGAAGCGGAAGTTTGGGATAATGGAGTTTGGATAAATATAAGGTAACTATCGAAGAACTAGTAAACAGCCCAAAAAGATATAATACATATTTTATTCACCAATGTGTTAAATATAAGCCCAGCCTGTATCAAGCCCATGTCCACATGAGTCCATATCAAATGACAAAGCTGTAATTTTCATTTTTTATTTTTTTACTATAAATGTAACATTATTTACATTGATTCATTTTTAATCAAGAATGTTCTCTGATTGAAGCCTGAGTTTCTTCTGCTAGTCTCTCACGTTTAACATGGTATCAACCGAAGGTTCTCGTCTTCATCGATCCTTCTCTTCTTTTGCTTCCGCTTTGTCATCTCCTTGGTAAGTAAGTTTTTCAATTCCTTCTCGGTCTTAATGACAGCTATGCCACAGTGCGCACTCAAGTTCTCACTATGGAGCCGCTTCCCATTGTTGGTAAGGCATACTCTCTCGTCCTTCAAGAAGAGAGAAACAGAAGCATTTCGGTTGTTTAGGTATCTTCTGACTCTATTGCATTGGCTGCTAACACAAAGTCTGCATTCACTGAGAATGCTTCTGGTACTACTCGTCGAAGGCCTTTTTGCTCTCATTGCAACAAACATGGCCACTACAGAGAGACCTGTTATGTGTTGAATGGTTATCCACCTGGTTTTCAACGCCGGTTTGCTAAACCCAACAACATGTCCTCTGTTGTTAAATCTACCCCTGTCCATGCTCATGTTGCTGACACAAACCCTTCCGTCAATATTTCACCTCATGTTCTTCATTTTAAACCCACATCCGCCCAGACCTATTCCATTCCACCATTGACTTCCTCCCAATACAACCAGCTTATGCAATTCCTCAATACCACACCCACATCAGTCAACTTTGCAGGTATGATCAATTGTTTCTCTGCTACTTCCTCTCCTGCCTCATGGGTTATTGATTCTGGTGCTTCGCACCATTTTTCTCCATTACACACTTCTAGTTTAACTCCCATTTCATCACCCCATCATCAGCCAGCCATTTTACCTAACGGTACTACCTATCCAATCACCCACACCAGTATTCACACACTTTCTCCTTCTCTTCATCTTAATAATGTTTTTCATGTTCCTCCCTTCAATTTTAATTTGTTATCTATTAGTTCCATTACTTCTTCTTTACAATGTTCAGTGACATTCTTTCCTAATTTTTGCATATTTCAAGACTTGGCATCAAAGACGATGATTGGTCAGGGCCGGCTGCATAATGGGTTGTATCATTTCATACCTGAGGCTCCTCCCACGGTTCTCTCTGATCAGTCTTCATCTGCCGGTCTTTGGCACTCGCGGTTTGGACATCCATCTCCTTACTCTTTTCATCTGCCTATTCCTGGTGTTGATTCTCAAAATAATGTTTGTAACATTTGTCCATTAGCCAAGCAAACTAGAAATCCCTTTCCTCATAGCTCTTATCGGGCTACTTCTCCTTTTCAACTTGTACATTGTGACATTTGGGGACCGTTTAGCACTCCCTCTTATACTGGCTTTCATTTTTTTCTATGCATTGTAGATGATTTTTCTCGTGCTACTTGAGTTTTCCTAATGCATAATAAATCTGATTCTTACATGCATCTTACTCATTTTTTGTCAATGGTTAAGAATCAATTTTCTACTACTGTGAAGTCCATTAGGACAGATAATGGTTCAGAATTTCTTTCCTCTGCTATGCAATCTTTATTTCTTACTCATGGCATACTTCATCAATTGACATGTACCAACACACCTCAACAGAATGGAATTGTAGAATGTAAGCATCGCCATCTTTTACAAGTTGCTCGTGCTTTACGTCTACAATCTCATTTACCTTTAGAATTTTGGGGGGATTGCATTCTTACTGCTTGTTATTTGATTAATCGCCTTCCTAGTCGGTTTTTAGCTAAAAAATCCCCTTATGAACTTCTGTTTCACAAACCTCCCTCCTATCTTCATTTTTGGGTTTTTGGTTGTCTGTGTTATGCTCGAAACCTTAATCCCAAACATAAGTTTGTTGCTCGTTCTTCTCCATGCATTTTCATTGGTTATCTCCTTAACCAACATGGTTACCATGTGTTTAATCTTGACACAAATACTACTTTCACTAGCAGGGATTTGATTTTCATGAAACCATTTTCCCATGTCAATCCTCTCTCCCTAATTCAGTTCCCCTTTCTGTCATACCTGTCCTAGACTTCCCACCATCACCTTCTATTCCCCTATCAGCATCACCTCATTCCTTACCTGCGTCACCTTCCCATGTCTCACCCTATGAGTCCATATCAAATGGCAAAGCTGTAATTTTCATTTTTTATGTTTTACTATAAATGTAACATTATTTACATTGATTCATTTTTAATCGAGAATGTTCTCTAATTGAAGCCTGAGTTTGTTCTGCTGGTCTCTCACGTTTAACACAATGCTTGTAAGATACCAAGCCTGCGTCGAATATCAGGCAATCGTGGGCTTGTATTTGAGGCTCAAATAAGGCCCTCACATGCCAGGGTAGGCCTGACCCGAATATAAGGGAAACCTAGGTCTAACAAGTGTGAGGCCTTAGCTTGGTCCAGTAAAATTGACACAATACACCCTGATCTAACCCTAGCCTATGTAAAGTTGTATTTAGGGTGGGAAGGAGCGCTTCTGTATACTTGCCGCCCAACAGTCTTGCTTTCCCTGAAGGAAGATTTCTTGCAGCTGCATTCTCTTGTCCGTTTAATCTGGTGATTATTCTTATTCTTCTACATCGTGAAGCCTCATTTTATGATGTGAATGTTCAATTTATTTTGTTGCATTTATATACTCTCTTCCTTCCTCCGGGTAAAATTGAGTTTGCTTCTTGGCTTCGAGGGTATATTGGTAGAGTCAGAGAATTGGGACCGAAACATTGAATCATTTTCGCCTTTCTTTTTTCTGAGTTATGTCTTTACCATTTTTCTCTCGTACCTTGTAGACTACAAGGTAGGGTTATTCCTAAACTATACCTTTACAAGATGAAAATGATTCCCCGTCCTAGAGAAAATTGAGACCAAAATATTGAATCATGTTTGCATTGTTGCTCTCAGTTTTTGGACTAAAAAGTCTACTAAAGGGTCAAAAATCTTCCTTAGGATGAAATCAATGCTTAAGCTCAGCATTTCATCTTCACAAACTTGTTGAGTTTTCTGAATTGGTATCCATTTCTACCTTTATCCTGTAATTCAGGTTGCAATGGTGGAAACCACTCTGGACCTTTCATTTTGCCCATGTTTGTTTCGTTTTAAATTTTGTCACGCACATGTCATTTGGAGTTAAAATTTTCGTACATGTGAATTGTTCTCTCTTTTTTTTTTTTTTTTTTGCCTTCTATGTTATGTTAAAACAAACAATGAACATTCCTATTTTACATAATTTTTTTTCCACCATTATACTTGGAAACAAATGAAGGCAAATTAACATGACCATTGAATTGAAAACAACAGTTTTGTGTTGGTATCCTTAGAATGGTGGAAGTGGTAGCAACAATATTATGTGATGGAAGATTCAGATCTTGTCCTAAAATGAGTTACCCTATAATTGTTGCAAATAGTTTATAGCTAAATGGCTTTGGGGTCAAACCATTCTATTAATGGATGCATTGTATTTATTGTTGCTTTGGAGTTTCCGATAGAACAATCACCTCTCTTGCATTAAAAGTTCATGGTATTGAATTTCTCATTTAACTTGTTATTCCTTGTTCAATCTAGTTGGTAACTAGTGTCATGCATGGATGTAATATCTTAAATCTTTGCTTAATCTGGTTAAATATTGTCACACATTGAAGTGATATCAATCTCTCCATCTCAGTTAAACACTATGGAGGATGTGTGCAAAAATCAGATCAATGATTTACCAGAGGATAAAAAGATTAGTTCTTTTTTAATATGACCCGAGGGTTTTTCAATTAATATATTTTCTTCCACTCGTTCACTCTTTTCTGTTGCAGTACAAGTTTATACTAGAAGGGCCGTCTAGGGCGGAGTTGTTTGTGTATCTCAATAATGAGGTTTATGATCAAAGATAGAGAAAAATGACAGAAGAGTTGAGTAAGCTCCCTGAGCATGCCCAAAGGGACAAAACATAGCAAGAACAAATCTTTACCAAGATCATGGGCAAGGATACACAAAGCTGACTCCGTCCTTAGACTTGGTGCCTAAAGGATCTCGGGATATCCAAACTAAATTATGATGTCATGCAAAAAAATACTGAGTTGGAAGCAAAGGCTACTTACATGGAAGAAAAGATGAAAAAGAGAGATGAGACAATGGCAAGCTTGCAATCCCAAGTGAAGGATAGAGATGAGTCAATGGCAAGCTTGTAATCCCAAGTGGAGAAACTGACTTAATTCGTGATGCTTAACCATAGTTCAGAGAACTCAGTAAATTTAGATACATAGTTGTCAAGGCGATCTAAGGCGTTCGAGGCCATCCTAGGCGCTTAGGCACCTAGGCGCCCGCTTAAAGTTGCCTAGGCGACCAAGGCGTTTCCAGTGTATTTTTTTATTTTTAAAATATTAGTATTATATTAATGTTTATATATATGCAGCATTCTACATAAATAATCAACATTTAAGACATAATTTAATTAACATGAGAAAACCAATAAGGCAACAAATAATGAGTTAAGTAGGCAACGTATATTTATGACTAATATTTGCGTACTTATAACAAATTTGACCGAAGCGTAACTCCTTTAATATAGTTCAGATTCAAGCAATCTTGAATTCATTGTAAAACTAGTATAATCAGCTTTCTATCAAATTCGAGATTGCTTGAATCCTAGTTATAATGAGCGAGTTATACTCCGGTCAAACCTTATTCGAAGTACGTGAATGTTGTTTAAAGTCGTCTGAATATAAATTATTTTTTAGGCATCAAAGCAAGAGATTATTTTGACATGCTCTTGGTTTTTAATGATGCTTTATTATAATAAGATTTATGAAATTTTTATATTTGGAAAAAAACCTAGCATTTAAAAGTTAAAAATTGTCCCTGCACCAAAAAATACAGTTTTTGTTCTTGAACTGAAGGGTTGACTTTTTATCCTTTTGGAATTTGAATTTTAGACTATTTTTATTGGATTCAAATGCGGGGTATTTGCTTATTTATGAATAATATCTTAAGTAAATGAAATATAAAATTAAAGAAATATTTATTTAAATGATATTAGTCATAAATAAGTACTGCCTAATAAGTGTTGTTCCTAAGAGCTAAAAAATACACATTGAACACAAGCGGTCGCCCAAGGTGACAAGGCGCCCTGACACCCAGGCACCCATGCTTATATAATTCGCCCGGACGCCTAGGAGTGCCTAGGCGATGCCTTGACGTTTAGGTAACAAATGAACTGTTATGAATGTCAATTCATATTACTTTTTTTAGTGTATAATGCCATAATATTAAACTTGATTGAAATTTCAATTTCCACAACAGGTAGATGAGTTGTCGATTCCAATACTAATTGGGATTATATTGAAAAGAAGTTGCAATTGGAGGTGCCCAATACATTTTTCCACAACTTGTGGTTCAAGTATGTTTTATGTTGGGGAGACTGATCTTTATTTTCCAGTACTGAAGAAAAGGCTATCAGCTCCAAAGGAAAGGAAGTGGAAATTGATGGAATTGGAAAGGAAGTGAAAATTGATAGAATTGATGAGAGGATTCTAGGAGGTAGTACCCATTTATCTGATGATGAGTTATTTGGGCATACTGATTCATCTGATGATGTTGATTGGGATGATGTTAGTGGTGATGGAGTTGAAAAATCTGATGCTAGTGATCAAAACGATGAGGATGTCTAAGTTGAAGGAATAGGTGGGGAAAAAAAAGAGATAGTAGTGATGATGATGAGATCATAGTTGATGGAGAAAATTGTGAGAACAAGAAAGTGGAATTTTTTGTTGGGTCAGGTTATGCAGATATTAATGCATTTAGAGCTGCCCTTCAAGATTATTTAATAGAAGAGGGGTGGATGCTATAAGGCTTAAAAATGAGAAGGCCAGAGTGACAGCTCTATGTGCTACTGATGGCTGCCCTTGGAGGATTCATGCTTCACCATCTGATGATGGATTGACATTTGTGGTGAAGTCATACTCCAGTCCATACATGTCTGTCCTAGGATTTCAAAAAGTCCTAATGTTACAGCATCTTGGATTGCAAAGAATCTTGATGATAAGCTAAGGGAAGATCCAGAATGAAAACTGAAGCCATGTGAAAAAGGAGTATTGGGGTTACTGTACATCCCAAGCAATTGTACTAGGCAAGAAAGCTTTCAAAGGGGGGAAAAAAAAAAAAAGGAAGCCGTGCAAAGTCATATTCACTGCTTCCCAAGTATGGCAGATTACTCAAAGAAAGGACTCCCCGTACAGTCTTCAAGATCCAATATCAAGGAAGAGTTGAGCATACAATCAGTAAGGGGTTGACAGTAAATCCCATATTTAAAAGGCTGTTCATTTGCTTGTTTCTTTTAGCTAGTGGTATGTGGTTCATGCTGTGGAGATGCTTGGAATTTAGTCTTTACACATAGAATGTAACAAATGCTGATAATTGGCCTTGAGCTGAGTTAAAAATTCTGAGAATTTTGGGGTGTGATTCTCGAACTAGTGGTAGGCGCAGGACAATCAAAATATCTTGAGGTTGGATCCTAATGAGTAAGGTGGTATTGTATATGCCCATTATTGAAGGCACTGTTTATTGGATCCATGTATTTGCTTTTGAATCAATAGTTTTTAAATAGCCTTGACGGTGGCAAATTATACATCAAATTCATATTCAGGAATGGATAATCTTGGAACCTCATGTAAAAAACTATTCAACCTTTTTCGGTGATTCCATTGAGCCTCAAAACGGGTGTTTGAACCTGATCTGGATCAAACATCTATGTCTGACTCTTATAATTAGTTCACTTTACACAGCCGAAAGGAGCTTGGCCGCCTCATTTTGGGTTCATGAAGCAAGCAAGCAAGCTTACCTGGGATTCCTAAGCATTTGTTATGTTTTGTTTCAGTCATAGTTGGGTTTGTTGGAGGAAGATTTCGGTTCGGATGCTTTCTTTTCCTCTGCAAGTGCTGTTGGATACTCAGGCTGTAAAGATAATCACCTGTGACTCATTAAAAAGATGAAACCAACTCATCGTTCACTTACCCCAAAAAAAAAAAAAACACTCATCATTCACATTCACATATCTGCATTACCCCCAAAAATTAAGTGAAAGATGGATCTGATAAAAAAAGATGGATCTGATAAAAAAAAAAATGGATCTGATTCAAAATTTCAATTCAAGAACGTACAACCACTAATTAACTGGCAAATCAACCACTAATTAACTGTCAAATTCAACTTACAGTTATCAAAAAAAAAAAAGTTACATATATTCCTGAGGTCAAAGAAACAACCATTAATCTTTTACAATTACAATAACAAAACCCACAACAAACAGATAAAATAGAATTTGTTCGAGCTCACCATTACTTTCACCACCAATACCACTGGTATCACCTTCTCTAAGATGATCTGGTTCGAGCAGCCATTACCATGCCCGGTAATACTGTTCATATCCTCTTGCTGTAGATTTCATGTTTCCTGGCTTGTAAAATCGTTGCTCTCTCTCGTCTGATTCTGCAATTAAAGTAACCCATGACTTCCAATTTGTGACATTTCAATAGTATGAGGACTTTTTTGGAAAATACAATAAGCAGAAACCCATGACCTTCTTTAATGCAGTGGGATTGCCGAGGTTGGGATAAATAGATAAAGAAACATAACAAAAAGGAACTATAACATCAACCAAGGGGAAAGGAACCAATAGTGAAAATTGAGAATCGCTGCCAATGGTTGAAGATAAACTTCTTCACAAATAACAAAATAATTGAAACTCAAAATCATGTGTATACAACTTAAACCACTTAAAAGTCCCTAACAACTTAAACCACTTAAAAGTCCCTACAGGATTGTAGGTCATAATCCTTTTCTCATGTGACCACTAAATCAAGTAAGCTACTCTTCTAGTAGCTACTTTTCTAGTTCAGGCGACAAGGACATGTATTCTAGTCGAGATCACTTGAAGAGAATGGCTGGGAATGATTATGGTTGCTGAAAAATATTACCCATTGGTAGAATCTGATTTTCTGACATAGATATAAGAAATATTAGCACCATAAGAAAAAATATATTATTTAAGACTATTTAATAAACATATAATATCATATACCAAATCATATGATTATGTAATCAATCAATATAGTGTAACAAAATAGAGTATAGACATGTACCTTATACAATCTGAAGCAAGTAATCAACTAGGGCTGAATCGTGTTGATACACTCTCCTTAAGATTGTGTTTGCCCCTTATACAGTACAACGGGTCCCCACAAACCAACCTCCAAGATAAAACAGCCCTTCAGTAGGACATCCACCCAGTGTGCACTCACTGTTAGGTGTATGTAGACCCAACGGTTAAGGTTAACAATCCTTTAAAATAAGGATGGAACAGACTCTATCGATAAAACAGAGTAGAGAGAGAGTTGAAAGGAAAAGGAGGAGAGACATGAATTTCTGTATTCAAATCTTGAGTCTTTTGGAATGAGGTAACATCCTCTATTTATAGAAGGCAAGAGCCTCTCCAAGGGTCACTATCAAGGGGTATGGGTGTACCTCTTCATACCAAAAGGTATAAGTCACCACCCTTCCAAAATGGTACACTTGAATAGGTATGTATCCACACCCATATCCATATCCATTTCATTATCCATATCCATATCAATTTCCATATCCATTTTCATATCCAACTCAAAATAAAATTCAAATTAAATTTCCCTCAAAATTAAAAAAAAAATTTAAATTTAATTTTTAAATTTTTTTGAAACTTTATTTGTTTTTTGATATTAAAAACAACAATCCCCCACAAATTTCAAAATGATTGATAAAACCAGAATCAAACTGTTAACCTTATGAGAACCGTAAGCGACATCGTTGCAGATGTCTGTCGACTTGAATCTACACTATGTCTGATAGGTCACGCTACAGAGTACGGGTGAAGCTTGTTCCTTGAACCTTTCCTCATTGGTGTAGCTGACTGACCTACCAACCACCTCTTACAGTCTGACCCTCGAAAAATCCCTTAATGGTGGATATATTTTTTAAACTGGCCTTGTCCCTATCCTGGTTGTTCATGAGAGTTCGTCCTTAAAATTTTCATTGGAAGCGGCCCCACTTCCTACATTCAATAAGGTCAGCCCATAATGTGCGCCACAGTTAATACACCTCACATTCCTCTGGGATAATTTGGCTTGACTAAGAATCCTTGAGATTCATCCTCTGTTCATTGTGGTGAGTACTACCTTACCATCTAACCAGAATGAGCAAAATATGATAGTACTAAACAAGTCATCTGTGTGACTTCGTTTTTACCCATTGAACCTAATTCTAGGGATCTCCTATCACATAGGTTGGGTTTCAATCACATGACTTATGCCACGGGCTTCAAGCTCATTCCTTTAGATGTATACCACCTTAGTGGTGAGAAGCTAAATAATTATACCAGTCAAAACTTCTCAGTACTGAGTTATGTCAAAAGCGCGCTATTCCATTAGCTTCTCCAGATATATTGTATAACCGCCTAAGACCTACATGTCTTAGATGTCCTTAGACATTTTATAAATCCGACAAAGTCATATTTATCTTACTTGTAACCTTTTGCCGTTGAATCTACTTCTTTAAAGTAGCATAATCAACTTCGACTTTCATCATATATCTGTTTTCAAGATTTTAGTCAATGACCCTAATCCCGACTTAACTTTGTAGTCATACTTGACTATCCATGGTGGAATTTTACTATCATGGTCTTCTCCTTTTGAATCAAGGTGATCTTTTCGAATCTATGCTTGTCTTCTAGATTCCATGTCTAAATAAATATTAATGATTCTATGTTGACATTATTCTTCTTTATTAGAAGAGTTTAACCAGCAAATATGTATTCTTACAAAACCCCCCACAATTCTGGGTTTATCATATATCTGATTAGGCCATCCGTTTTGGTCCTACAACTGCCTTTCACTTAAGCTGATTAAAGTCTAGTTAATCATGAATCTCAATCATATGATCACACCAATTGTTTAATTAACAATTAACTTATTTTCTAAGTACATGAAACAGTATTCTCTCATGACAATTAAACTGTCTATATAACCAGTGCACCTTATAATCATGTAACAAATAATAAAATTATAAACCAAACAAATCATTAACCATGTTACAAACTATTAACCATATGATTAATAATGATAACATAAAATAAAAATTCACTATCGATTTTTATGACTTGTCAAACAGAATCAAGGTAACTGATTTTAAATACACATCAATTTATATTAGTTACTCACTTATCTTTTAACCATTTTATTTCATTTTATTTGGTAAAACAAATCTGTTTCAAACTCATGCATGACAAACCCATTGCATATAAGTCAAAACAAATCGGTTAGAACTATTCTTAAGGAATGCTCCCTTAGAAAGACACCAACACTCACACAAGGTGACTTATGTGTCTTACTAAACACATCACTTCACATATGATGTCTAACCGGATCAAATAAATTTGGTCTCAAGGCATTGATTGCCAACCCTTGGACTTCTCAAATCCAATTAAGAAATTTTCAAGCTCTTTCTTTCCCGGGTCTCCTTTCGAAGGCTTATATGACCATATGTAAATAAAAAGCATTCAATTTATATATGCTATCTATAAATATGATGCACATGGAACACGATCAACGTTCCTTCTTGACAATAATACATCATAAAAATTTCTTCAGTTATGAAACAGAATAAACAATTATATTCCATAATCCATAGAAAAATATTTTCATAATTTATTTGTCAAATTCCCTTCAATCCAACCAACATATTGAGATATTGTTCTATCACATATAAGCTGAATAAGCCTAAGGCAAGTTAGGAAATAAAATCAATGGTTAAATAAAACACCACACAATCATTCACATAAGACAACCGGTTATGCTCCAAGTGTGCAACCAGTACAAGGATTAAACATTCAGCATCCTAACGGTGTATGCAAAAATCATAAATCGTACTCACATATCACATGCACAAACCAAGAGTGATCGTTGTTGTTCTCTCTTCAAAAGTGATTATATATATACAAACTACTCATGACATACACATGTCACTTACACATTTTTCACAAACATGCATCTTTTTTATTAACTTGCATTATTTCATATAAGACAACTTGTCTTAAGAAATTATTTAATTATGCCGCCAGATTAGATTTACCATAACTAATTTGGTTATAAATTGAACCACTAACAAGAATGGCCATTAAGAGAGTAAAAGTAAATTTTCATAAAAATTTAAAATCTTATTTTCCATCTTTTGGTTTTATGATGAAACCACAAAGCCAAAAATGCTTCATGGCAAGCAGTAAATATGGCATTAAGAACCAACATAATATTCAAAGTCACTGAATGCATTTTATCTAGTGAAAAAGTCCCATATAAGCCAAAACAAGATTCTTAAAAATGAATATAAGAGAACAATTATAACCCAAAACAGTTCTCATAAGTTATTTTTTAAACCAAATAACCATTTAACCGAAATCAGAATCCAAACACGACCTTATATGTATACATGGCTTAATGAGTCAACTTAGTGGGTTAAGTTAACTCGGTGTGAAATTTGCTAGTTAACTGGGTTGGTCGCTGAAAAGATGTTGGTGATTCATATTTTGAAAAAAAAAAAAAAACAAAACAAAACAAAATGGTTCCACCAACCAGATGGTCATAAAACCATGGAATTCTTGTTAAATTGATTATTTTATCATTAAATAACCTCCATTTTAAGACATAATACCAATATCAATTCTTTTAAAGAACAATATAACAAATACCAATAATAAGTCCCACCGGTTGGGAGACTAGGCCAAAATTTTGAACCGACAAAGCAACCTTAGGTCTGTACGTAGACCTGATCTAAGACGTCAATAGGTTCTAGTTTGTAGTCAAGACACCTCGCTGAAACCATCAATAAAAATAATAATTATTATTTTTTTTTTTTACGCAAATCAATATCCCAAAAGATGGAAGATTGGAAAGGCACAATTTTCCTGTCAGGTGTCTTGATCTCAATAGTTACATCAAAGGTGACTTAACAAATACGAAGAGGTGGGATGCAAACCGAAACCCCAGATTCTAAGAGTCATGCACAAATTGCATAGGTGTCATTTTGCACGTATCTCAAAGCTCAAACCACCTTTCTGCTTTTCTCCCCGAAATGACTATCTGAGGTGAGAAGAATTAACAAAGACTGGAGTCGGGTTGAATGGAGGGTTCGGATCTCTCCGATTGCTATGGCAGTCATCCATTCGGATCGCCCAGTCTCTCGCTCAAACCCAAGCGGAAGACGATGTGAATCCTATAGATGTCTCAATTATTCTAGGGACTTGTTCCTTCACTGTGTAACACACCAGCACAAAGGATTTGGTATCTTCTTAAAACTACTCTGAACGACACTTGCACATAAACTCCAAAGAGTTCCTATTAGCTTGCTCATGCCTTTCATTGGCCACCAATACTAACCGACACCTATTTACAGTTTCCTTCGGCAACCGGTTCTCTTCCTCATTTATTCGTTTTTATTTTCATTTAAAAGTTCTCCTTGCATGGGTACTGGTTCAGCCATAGTAGTGGGTCAGTTTGAAAACTATTTTATATTCGATCAACCACACAATAACCCATTAATCTGAATAGCCATGTACCTGCCCCTATCTACTTATTTATGCCGATTACCGTTACGCTTACTCATGCAAAATAACCTATATCAAATGACCACCACTCTTCCTTCCTTCCCAATAATTCAGCTTCCTATTACTGGTTTTCTAATTAGCCGGCTTATTCATTCAATGTCCACGTTTGTTTGACAAGAGACTCCTAGTCAAAAGGTATGATCACAAACAAGTGGGACTTTAATTAAGATTGGCAATATAACAAGATTGTTATATAATAAGACAGTATCTACCGTGGCTAAAATAACAGTCACTTTGCTTTCCTCATTAATCAAAACCATTTAGTTAATATCATGGTTGTGGGTACAAGGTTTGGGCTCTCTAATTATAATATTGATTTTTCAAATCTCACCAAAAGGCTAATGAAAAATCATCTTTACCGATACCAAAGTGTGAGGGTCTATAATTTACTCTGTGAATCTGAACAGGTAGTTTCCAATTAAAGTCTACACACCCAAACTAAATCTCTACATTTTGTATTGGTCTCATATTATAGTCTTAAACATAATCACAATCTTAAGAATTGTAAGAAATATTAGCACCATAAGGAAAAATATATTATTTAAGACTATTTAATAAACATATAATATCATATACCAAATCATATGATTATGTAATCAATCAATATAGTGTAACAAAATAGAGTATAGACATGTACCTTATACAATCTGAAGCAAGTAATCAACTAGGGCTGAGTCGTATTGGTACACTCTCTTAAGATTGTGTTTGCCCCCTATACAGTGCAACGGGTCCCCACAAACCAACCTCTAAGATAAAACAGTCATTCAGTAGGACACCCACCAAGTGTGCACTCACTGTTAGGTGTATGTAGACCCGACGGTTAAGGTTAACAATCCTTTAAAACAAGGATGGAACAGACTCTATCGATAAAACAGAGTAGAGAGAGAGAGAGTTGAAAGGAAAAGGATGAGAGACATGAATTTCTGTATTCAAATCTTGAGTCTTTTAGAAATGAGGCAACATCCTCTATTTATAGAAGGCAAGAGCCTCTCCAAGGGTCACTACCAAGGGGTATGGGTGTACCTCTTCATACCAAAAGATATAAGTCACCACTCTTCCAAAAGGGTACACTTGAATAGGTATGTATCCACACCCATATCCATATCCATTTCATTATCCATATCTATATCCATTTTCATATCCAACTCAAAATAAAATTCAAATTAAATTTTTCTCAAAATTAAAAACAAAATTTTAAATTTAATTTTTAAAACTTTTTGAAACTTTATTTGTTTTTCGATATTAAAAACAACAATAGATAAGGCTTCCACCGATGCTTTAAGCTTTTAAATGGAATGGGGCTCAAGTCAAGACTAGGTGCCTGCCAATGTTCTTTTACTATTCAATGTAACTAAAATATGATTAGTACATGGTCTAGCTAGTTGTGACAGTGGCATTCTAGTTGAAAAAACACTAAGCAGCACTGTCATAATTGGAGGAGACTGATTCATAATGAATCTACGAAACCATTTTGGTTTCAAAGAGACTTGAAAGGATTACCATAGACATTAGTATCAAAAGTCTGTTGAAGAGAAGATAAAGGAATCTCAGCAAGAGGGCTGACACACTGTATTCCAGCATTGTTAACGACGATATCAATTCAACCAAACTTATCGAGAACGACCGTCAAAACGTTCCGGATGCTTTCATCCGGCAATGGGTTCGTGGTGTTTTTTGTTTTCCAAACCATTTCTACAAGGATCGCAGATGGAGAAGAAACAGAAACAGAGCAAGGAAGGGAGGAGAGGGAGAGAAAGAAACAAAGAGGGCAAGTGAAAGAGAAACAGAGCCCACTTACCGGAAGTGATGTCTCCCCCATTGCGGGTGTTGATGCCGGAATGATACTCGCCGCCAGTGAGATTGTAGGAACCCTAAACCCTTTGCAAGCGCAGATGGGTTTTAAAAGAAAAATTGCAGAGGTTTATAAAAGATTGTAAAGGGGTTTTTTATATGAATTTGTAGAGGGTAAATACGTTATTTTACCTGATAATGTTAACACTGTTAGTGCATGATAGACGAGTGTCCTTTTAAAGATGAGAGGGGAGGTTGATGTCTTTTAGCCTAAGTACAAGGGAGGTTTATGTACTTTATCCTTTCTTTTATGATTCTTGTACCACTCATGTTGATACTCCACTGATTCTTTTATGATTGTTATACCATTCATGTTTTCCAAATTAGTTCTTTGGTTACAGAGAAAAGAACAATGTGTACTGTTTCATATTTTTTTTTGTTCTGAAGTTATGGAGCACTATGAGACTGAAAAATATTAGGTCTGGGAACTTTGCAGTTGCTATGTTTGTTTTGGATAAGTCGACTAGGGAACTCTATGCTGTGAAGTATATTGAGAGAGGGCAAAAGGTTTGCTTCAATCTTTCTCTCATCTTTCTCTATTTGTTAAATTCCTTTATGTGGAATATGCTTCTTTTGTGATGAAATCCATGAGATCTTGCTGTCATGGGGTGACATACAAAGAAGTTGGGGTGACATATGAAGAAGTTGTTTCTATGTTGCTACTTGTGAAGACAAGGACTTCACTCTTAAGATCAGCAATCATGGCTGGATGCTTGTTTCTAAAAGTGAATTTTAATCTAAATACATACATATTAATGGCATAATGGTAGTGATTGTAATA
>JAMYWD010000414.1:0-25000 GCA_028583415.1 Protea cynaroides | reverse complement strand
TCAAAATTTGAAGTTCTCTTTCTCTTCCCTTTGTGTGATTCCACTTTGCTATAAATCTTACTTTGTAGCAATCAATTCTTCTACTGGAATCACACATTTTCTTTTATACCTATTTTTGTAGCCTATGAGTACGCCGCTAATTGACAAAAGCATAAAATTATAAGTCTTGTTATTGTTCATAGACAATAACACATCATTTATGATCATTAAACATTCAAGAGCAATTTCATTACTAATAACTTGCTCAAAATCATTAGGATTTTTATTTTTGTCCATTACCAACAACATCTATTTTGAAGTACAACATGTGGTTGGATGAAATCACAAATCTACATGGTCTAGTATATCTCTTCATTGCCTCATCTGGCTCTGCTACTATGGCTGAAGCATCGATCTTAATGAATATTTCTATAATCATTTCATTATACTCTGGTAACATTTCTGGTATCTCAACTGGTTACTTCACATCCATTTCCATGTGGTCTCATCACACTTCAAGTTCTTGGGTCTATTTTTACATCCCATAATATGACAACAATGTCCTAAAATAATCACTTTCCCACGAGTATTATGAAATCATGTCAATTCTATAGTTTTAAACAAGAAGATAACTTAAACTGAAACTGACACTGAAATTGACTAAGCACTTTATTAACAATATAAGCTACAATATCGATTATCTCCTTACATGATCAAATACTTTCTTAGGCTTTTGTAAATATTTGCTTAAATTTATCAGAAATAGACCAGTAGCACATGGTCTCTCAAAACTCTCTCATTCAGATCCAATAGTTTCAATTCTTTTAATAAAAAAATTTTCATCTTAATTTTCATTATTTGGAAAAACAACCATAGACTAAACTGTGACAAGAAGTCCTAGATGAAATTTCAATGTCCACCAAGTCCAATAAATTCTTATTGTGAATAACCTTCACTTACTTTAATCTTGTCATCTTCTCTTTTAAATAATTCTCACATATATACATGTAATAAACCTTGGAAGGAGAATTTCAAAATATTATTCTTTCTAATCTTTCTTTGGACAACAGTCATAAACCCTTATGACCAGGGTGGAAGATTATAATATATAGTTTAACTTCTAAAGATAGAATAAATTATAGATTAATGCTTAAGTATCCACTATACTGCACCTTCTTGCTCAGAAGTTTCATAATCCTTATTCCTTTTTCACTTAAGCTGTCCAGCTATATAAATTTTTCCTTTACATGTCTCTTCTGGGTCACTCTACAAGAATTTTATTCTACTTAGATCCATTTTATCTTGTAGTTTCTTAATGTCTAATTCTTTGTCATAAAATTTCTGACTATTCCATGAAAAAAATATTTTCTTTCTATGGGTTTTCCTACCCCTTTTACAACTTGCCTTTGTCTGGGTATATATTATGTACTATGACATTCGCATTCATATTTTTCTCTTTCTTTGAACTTTTATCCTTATTTCTTTCACTTTAGGGTTCACTATATTTTTGAGTACTATAGGTCATCAGGATCTGACTATACAATTCTTGTGAGGAAGTAAAAAGTCTAAAATGTCACTTACATAGGTTTTAATGAACCTACAAATATTCACTTATCCTTGAGCTTATCATTAATACTTAACAGCTCTACCTTGTACTTCCTCACATTTCAAAAACCATCTCTTATCATCAAAAACTGATACTGATGGATTGAGTAATAAAACATCTCTCTGCCCCTTCTTGAAAAATTAAATCTTTATTTGGATTTCTCAAGAAATATCATTTTTCAATGTTTCTCATCTGAACATTGCTTTACTTGATCTTAAGGACTGAACACCCTAAGGATATGAATATAATTTTTCTATTGAGTACATCTAGGTTAAATAATCCTAGACTAGTTTTCAGTTTCCATGCCAATTCATAAAACTAGCAGCCAGAGACAGGCATCTTAAGGTATTTAATCATTACATATCCACAACAATGTAAATAATTGTAAGTCTACGATTAATACCAAATAAAATTAGCTAGCAAGAATATATATACATAACATGTGCATGCTAATTAATATCTTTGAAAAGTCAACCGAACTACACACACATCCTTTGGGACAATATGTGCATTGGTCCTCTCAATATCTATGCAATAACTGCGAAGAGATAATGACTTTCGAAAATCTCACCACCTTTGGGTGGATGAAGACCCCTAAAGCCACAATCCCTCAACCATGTGCATGAGTTCTTTATTTTCTTTGACAACGCCACCTTTGGGTGGACAGTGTCGTTCTTTATAATCTTAGATAACGCCACCTTTGGGTGGACAGTGTCATTCTTTGCTGCATCCATAAAAGTGAGAGTTTATATTAGTGTCACTTTTGTGTGAACACTATATTTCCTTACAATAGTTTGTAAATGCATAAATGCTAGAGTTGAGCATATTATGATAGAACTAAGCTTGCCACTTTGGTAGTCACACCATAATCCTTACACAATAGCTATAAATCATAATTTGAATAAACTTAGACAATGTCACCTTTGGGTGAACATTATCAAAACTGAAATATTTACAAACACATATTGTAGAATTTGAACACATCATAATAAAACAAGATTGCCACTTTGGTGGTCACACCAAGTTTCACCATGATATGAACAAATCTTAAACTACAGCTTATGTGGGATATTTATTTAACCATGAATGCTTTAAAATATAATTTTACAAGTCTAAACATTCATATGAACATGCACATTAACTCAATCAATCAATTTTGTACAATAACTTTAAGAAAAATCAGCAAAAATATTGCAAATCGAGTTCCCATAGGATATTTTTCCATAATAACATATTTTTCAATGCATCAAAATATACCAAAATATATATCAGATTGAAGAGCATTAAAAAAGGAGTCCAACGAAACAAACCGAAGGTCAATCCGACATTCCTAGCTCCCAGAATCACTGTTTAATGTTCTTTTGTTAAAAAACTTAAACCAAACAGGTCCTTATAAGAAAACCCTGTCTGGGTCGGTTCGATCCGGTCTGACCAAAATCGGTTTGGTTCTCTCAAAACGAATCGAATATTCCCTTTTTATTCTCCACCTTTTTTTCTACTATTACTTTGGTCCAGGCCGAACCATGGTCTGGCCCAAAGGTTCAACCATCGGGTTATCTGGTCCGACCAAATGGTAAACGGGTCAAAAAATTGGGTTACCGGATCAAATATATGGGTCGATAGATCGGGTCACCGAGTCGACCTATTTGGGTTGTCGTTCAACCCGCTTGGCTGCGGCTGGGCTGGGCTGGCCATAAACCTGGGCTGGACCAGCTCTAGTTTAGTCGGGCCAGCTAACTCAACTTGGCTCGGCCTAAGTGTAGGCTAGGGTTTCCGATTCAAGCCAAGTTAGCTCGGCGATGAATCGACGCCGCAATTGTTTTTTTTTTTTTTTTGGTTTTTTGGGTCGACTCGGTCCGAGTCACGGTCAACCCGTTTCCGAGTTGACCCGGTGATGACCGGGTCAACGCCGCTAGAAATTTTTTTTGTTTTTTTTTCTTTCTTTCCACCCGCGAGTGAGATCCACTCGTGGATTCCGCCGGCGATTGCCGGTGCGACCGGCGGCTGACGCCGACGATTTTTATATCGCCGGCTCCGTCTCTTCGAGGCCTTTCAACGGTATATAGCTTGACTTATTTTGTCGGTCGAAAAAAATTTTCGTTTATGGAAAACTCCGACAGATCTGATCGAGATTCGATCCAAAATTTGAGAAAAATTTCTCTTTTAATTTGACCATTCATTATCAGTCTTTATAATCGATCTCCATCGATTCTAGGTCTGTATGGTTGGCTCTGATACCAACTGTTAGAATATTATGTATTTAGGGTTTCAATGAAACTCATTCCAATCCCATACAGTTGCCCTAGAACACAATAGAGAAACCATAAACTATGAATCATAAAGACATACCTGATTGTGAAGAGATTAATTCCATATGCTCATTGACGCTCCAAACTTTGATCGAAATCCCTCAGCTACAGTCTTCCACAGCCTCCAGAGGATATCCTGACGTCTCTTGCTAATGGGTGCAGAGAACTGATTAACCGTGGCTGTGGGGACTCCAACCCTGTATTTATAGAATACAGATGTAACCCTAAAACCCTTCCCACAATAGAATTAGGGTTACCAAGCCTATCTCATACCATGTGACGAACCAAACCAAACCGGTTATACCGTGTCGATCAGATTTTCACTGAATTAACTAGTTTAGGTAATTAATTAAGCCCATATAAATCTAACATCATCAACTACTCTCTTTTCTAAACTCAGATAATGCATCTTCTAACTTCGCTGGTATGAAGTCTTGTTTTACTTCTTCTCCTTCTTCTTCCTGGATAATAGATTCTGGTGCCTTACATCATTTCTCCTCTTATGTTACTTCACATATGAATTCTATACCTCAAAACCAACAACAACCTGCGTGTCTGCCACATTGTGTCAATATTCCGATAACACACAGTGGTTCACTTTCACTGTCAAATACCATTTCCCTAAACAATGTTATTCATGTCCCCTCTTTTTCTTTCAACCTACTCTCTGTAAGTCAATTAATCTCTGCTTTACATTGTATAGTAACATTCTTTCCATCTTTGGGTGTTTTCCAAGACCTGGTAACGAAGAGCGTGATTGGGGTGGGGAAGTTGCATGATGAACTTTGTCGTTTTGAACCCAACTTAGCTACCACTGCTGCTGTTGTTACTTCCCCTGTTTCTGCTGTCTCTATTTCAGCTGACATTTGGCACCGACGACTAGGTCACCCTTCACCTACTCCCACCACTTTTCCTTTTGTTTCCATGCCATTGAACTACTTGTGTGATGTTTGTAATGTCGTTAAACAATGTAGAAAAGCTTTTCCTACCAATTCTAGTAAATCCATTTCTCCTCATACATGTTGATATATGGGGCCCATACTCAATTGAATCTCATTCGGGTTCCAATTATTTTTTAACCATAGTTGATGATTACTCTTGCTCCACTTCGGGTTTTTTTTTATGAGGTATAAATCTGATTCCCTCAAGTTTCTTACTTGGTTTTTTGATATGGTTCTAAAAATTAGTTTCACACTGCTGTTAAATCTATTAGAACTAATGATGGGGTTGAATTCTTGTTATCTCATTCAATGCAAAATCTATTTCATTCTAGAGGTATTTTGCATCCACATTCGTGTGTTTACACATCTCAACAAAATGGGGTTATTGAACGCAAGCATCGACACCTATTAAAGTTGGCTCGTGCATTGCACTTTCATGCTCACCTACCTTTATCCTTTTGGGGGGAATGTGTTTTGACTACTTGTTACTTAATAAACTATCTACCCACTCCTGTATTATCCGGTAAAACACTAAATGAAAAGCTCTTTCAATCAACCGCTTCCTATGTACACCTTCGGGTTTTTGTTTATGTTATGTTCACAATATCACTCCACACAAACACAAATTTTCACCTAAAGCTTTAAAATGTGTTTTGTTGCTTATCCATATGAGCAATGGGGTTATAGGGTATATGATCTTGCAACAAAGCAAATATTCACAAGTAGAGACGTGGTTTTTTAAGAAAATATTTTTCCACTTCAATCTCTTCTACATTCGGATGATCCTGTTCGCTTACTGATGCCAATTTTACAACCCAATAATTTGACTAAGCCCATACAGCCTAGTAATTTGATTGAACCCATACCACCCAAGAATTTGATGGGGCCCATACAATCAAATGATCTCACTGAGTACATTCTGCCCACGGGTCTCACAGAGCCCATTCAAGGACCTGAGCCCATCCAATCAATAAGTTCAGATCCCGAGCCCATTGTTACACATCCATGTCGGTCCAGTTGCCAGCATAGCACTCCGCGACACCTTCCAAACTTTATATGCAGCACTGCAGCCTTACCATCCCCCCATTCCTTCCCCTCTTCTACATCAGGTACTACTCGTCCTTTACATAATTTTATTTCCTTTTCTCATTATACTCCAACTTTTACTGCTTTCTTATTATCTATTTATGCCCAAGATGAACCTACATAATTTACCCAGGCAAATAAATTCCCTTTGTGGAGAGAAGCTATGGCTAAAGAGAGGGTCAGGATCATCTATAGCATTTTGGTATAGTAGATTTGTTCCTGGCCGTTGGAAGTGCATTGGGACATGTGACGGATGCACTCTCAATGGTCAGATCAACTCTGCTATAACAGAGTGCTACAGATGATTTTTTTCCCCTAAAGAGATGGCTGCTTTAGAATCAAATAATACATGGACTATTGAACAATTGCCCATTGGTAAAAAGCCCATTGGCTGTAAATGGGTCTACAAAATTAAACATCGGGCTGATGGTTCCATAAAGAGATGCCAAGCCCGTTTAGTGGCCAAGGGTTATACACAAGTTGAGGGGTTCGATAATCACGAGACAATTGCCCTGGTAGCAAAATTAGTTACCATTCGATGTCTCATTACTCTTGCGGCATCTAAGCAATGACCTTTATATCAGTTGGGTGTCAATAATGCATTTCTCTATGGAGATTTAGATGAGGAGGTATACATAACTATACCAAAGGGTTTTGACAAACCAGGGCATAACTTTGTTTGCCAATTGCGCAAATCCTAATATGGCCTTAAACAAGCATCTTGTCAATGGTATAAAAAGTTTAGTACTGCATTATTATCTATGGGCTTTCGGCAGTCATTGGCAGATTATTCATTGTTTACATATATAAATGGGTTTTCTTTCACATTGGTTTTAGTATTCGTTGATGACATAGTTATCACAGGAAATAATTCCAACCACATCAACCGATTTAAGAAGGATCTGTTAAGACATTTCCAGCTAAAGGATCTAGGCTTACTTACATATTTTCTTGGGCTTGAGGTTCATAATTCCTCAGTAGCATTACACTTACCCAATAGAAGTACATCATGGATATTCTTCAAGAAGGAGGCCTTCTAGGGTGTCAACCTAGCCCATTTCCCATGTAGCAACACTAGAAACTCTCTCCAACCGATGGCGAGTTATTACAAGATCCCTCCTCTTATCGACGGTTAGATGGACACCTCATTTATTTAACAGTAACAAGGCCCAATATCACATAGAGCCAATTTATGGCCCAGCCACGGCTCCCTCATCTGCTAACAACCCACTGAGTTTTACGATATCTAAAGGGTACAATTAGTTACGGTCTCTTTATGGCAGCCAACTCCACTCTAACAATTACTGCTTCCTGTGATTCTGATTGGGCCAGCTGCCCATTAACAAGGCGATCAACAACCGGTTACAACACATTTCTTGGCACAAGCCCCTTATCTTCACGCGCCAAGAATCAAAATACCATATCAAGATCCTCAGCTGAAGCTGAATATCGAGCAATGGCAGCTGCCTCATATGAATTAACATGACCACATGGTTTGTTTGAGGCATTTGATGTTTCCATACCGCTTCCCATGCAACTTTTCTGTGATAACCAAGCTGCCCTTCATATAGCAGTCAATCCCGTCTTTCATGAAAGGACAAAGCATATTGGGTTACACTGTTATTTGGTTAAAGAAAAAATCCAAAGTGGTTTCGTACAAACATCACATATTCGAAGTGACCATCAATGCCAGACATTCTTACAAAAAGCTTTGGGTTCTTCCTCCTTTCAGAATTAGTCTCCAAGTTGGGCCTTCGATCTACTACACCTCCAACTTGAGAGGGGGGGGGGGAATTTAGTATACAAGCTGGGCCTCTGATCATTTTAATGTGCGCTTCTTTGTTATTATGCCAAGCCCATTTTAGTTATGTTTGTAACATTTAATTCTTATTTAGTATTTCAGTTAGGTTAGATAAAAATAGTTTCCTTCTACTCAGAGTAAACAAGTTCGTGAAATGTAATCTGTAGAGTTCATTGTAGAGTTCAGTTCTGTAAAGTTCATTGTACTTCGTTTATTACATCAGTGATTTGCATTTCTTTCTTCTTCATTTTTAACAAATAAAATGACCCCAGCAGGCCAAACCGTGGGATGGCCACCAGATTCAATTAGAGAATGCAACTCATTTCGAACTGTAGTAATTTTATCCACTTCTACAGCCATGACATGCCCTGTTAGCCTGTAATTCCTTAGCTGCAACAGTAATTATCCATCGCAAATTGGCAACCATATTGCATTTATCCACAGACCACACTCCATAAAGAAAAGTTGATAACTGAACCAACAACAATGCGACATTAGTTGCAGAAATAAAAGCAATAACCAGATGATAAAATGTACCTAAAGAGACCATTAAAAATCTGAAATTCCCTCAAAATAAGAATTGAAGGTTTCGTTCTCCGCACAACAAGCAGAGCTAAGTGAGTAGGCAAGAGACAAGAATCCAGTCATGTATGCCTAATAACATGCAATGAAATATCACAGTTATTTGGTTTTAACCTCAATTTTTGCTGAGTGGACAGAAAAACTATTTCACAAGCATGTGGGTTCCATTAAGGAAAGACAATTGGTCGATGGAATAATTTCAGTTTCTAAAAAAAAGATTTTGCAAGGAAAACACGAAAGATTTGAAGGACTACTAACTACCTTCTACATAGCCAGCTGTTGTGATCACAAGGAAAACTCAAGGACCTTGACCTGAGTTTAAATGATTTACATAGGGATTTTCTTATTGACACCTCTTAAGGTGTTAAATAATTTGAAACATTACTTTTTTGTCTCTTAATATAATACATTTTTTTTTACTAAGGACAATTATTGTCATTTCACATGTTTATTTGAAAAATATGTAAGACAATAGTAACCCTTGACAGTGGACTAATGATAAGTCAATTTTACAAAATTTGTGAAAATTCTATTTTACTTTTGACTTCAAAAACTTTGAGAATATAAAAAAAAAATAATTAAAAGAAAATGCCATATTTCAAAGCGACCTACAAAGGTATGATTCAGCAGTCCCACAAGCATAACCAAAAAGTCAGTTTAAAGAAGAATACAATTAGGGGCCATATACAACTAGTATCTTATGGTCATTATATGGAATTATTATAATAAATTAAAAAAAAAAAAAAAAAAAAAAGACGATGTACCTTACGAAAATTCCATCTGCTGGCTTAATATATATTATTGACTCATTGGTGCAATATGTTGATGTACACTTCTGTTGATTGGCATTCTTATTTTATCGTTTAGCAGGAAGAGAACAAAAAGAGAAGAAAATTGTCAAAACTGATTCGTAAATAACCACCAAAAAACAATGAATTAAGAAATAACAAGAGAGGATAAATGCAGCATACCTTGTAGATTCTCGTTAACACTAAATAGAAAAAGCAAAAGGTATCCCAGAGCTCTTCGTTGAATTAAGAAATGGAAAACCAAAAATAAGCATGTCGTAATGCCAAAACCATTATCAAGCACAGAAAGAGAAATTTATTGGCCTATGAACCTTGATCAAAATGGAATCATAGAATGGAGCCAATAGCTGAGGAAAATTCACCTTGTTCTGGGAAATCAATAAAAGTAATATGTGATGCTTCCACTCCCAACACTACAAAAAAACACGATTTTTTGTGGCGGTAATAACCGTTGCTAATAGTAGTAAACCGTCGCTATATCATTTAGCGACGGTTAAATGAACCGTCGCACCAGTGACGCTAAAATTGCCGACGCAAATTATTAGCGACGGTTATTTTACCGCCCGTGATTATTATATTTAGAGTCTGTATTTTAACTTCGGTTTAATAACCAATTTGAGGCGGTTTTGTATACTTCTTCATAAGTGTGCTTAGCGACAGTTAGTTACTGCGTCTAAATATTTTCTTAATTAGCGGCGGTTCTATAACCGCTGCTAAATGATTATAGTCTTTACTTTTATGGACGGTTTAATTTACCGCCGCTAAAAATATGCTTTTTTTTAAAAGAAAAAATATTCCATCAGTGGGATTGCCATTATCCAATATTTGCCATGTACACTCATCATTCACATATAGTAACAATTAAATAGACTCATAAAATAATAACTTAGTTTTAAATCATAACTAGTTATAAGAAATGAATTTGACTAACAAAGTGGATAGATCTCACACATTGTCATGTAATTTCCCAGATTATATTATTATCGTTAAACTTAATTGCAACATTGAACAAAATGACAAGTACAACAGAACACTATTCTTTACAAAAGCAACATCCAAATATACTCTTTTATGAGCCGCAGATCATTCCAATGGAAAATGCCACTAAGAAACAACACCTCACATCCATTAAAAAGACTTGTGCAATAAAATAAGTTTTTCCAAGGAATTTTCCATCACTTCTTACCAATAGAAGGGGTCTTCTTCCAGCCTTATTCATTAAGGTTGCACCCAATGTAATTACTACAACCTGCAACATAGGATTGTCCAAATCAATTCCATGGAGAAAGATGTCTAATTTCAAGGACATCGAGAGAAAGAGAGACGAACACTTGAAGGCAAGCATAAGTTAGTCATTGAAGCTACTTACTAGACATCTTGGAGACTCTGGAATGAAGAAAAGGCCCAAAAGAAGGATAAAACATGGGTTCTTTAATTTTATATTTCACACTAATATAGTACAATATCTCCATGCCCTTAAATGTAACTATATAAAAGGACATATAATTAGGCTAAAGTGCTGAATTTTACCAGTTAGAGCCAAGGGTCTCCATGTTAGAACTGCCCCTATAATGAAGGAAAGAGACACTCCACAGCAGATCAGTAGCTTAAGATTCAGTATAAAGTTCATATGATCCTTTATTTTTCCTTGATCAGTAAAATAGATAAATGTTTGGAAACAATGTGTTTCTTGAAACATTGCACGTAGGTATATTTTTATAATTTTAGTTAGCAAACTGTGTGAGGGTTCTATCAACCTGATTGACTGTTGTGAAGCCTCCTCGAAGATTTTTGGGTGCTATTTCAGATATGAAAACTGCTACCTGTTCATAAAACAAGGCTTCCATGGATACTCTATTAAAATTGGTTCACCAAATGGATTGTTTCCATGGTCATGTATTTTTTCCAGATCATAGTCAGGCAAACTATAAGTCTACAATTCAATTTGATATAGAATAGACATAGTATAAAGGAAATGGCAATATAATTTGTTCAAGAAAAAGAGGATGTGTTACTAAATGTCAAATGGAAGCAATGGCCCCATCAGAAAATTAGGAAAATAGAGTAGTAGTTAAATTGAAGACATTGTTTGGCCCAACAATTTAAAAGAAGTTAGCACAATCAGTTACCGCAAGGCGTAATAGGGCCACAAAGCCAAATAAATGAAGAAAAGGCATGCTCTATTCCAAGAGTCTGCATCAATCAATTAACCAAGAGCATAATTAATATCATAATTAAGTTTCCAAAATAAATAGAGAGAAAATCTACATGAATACAAATCTTTTAAAACAATATATTAATGTCAAAATAGTAGCAGACAGCTAAGAATATAGAAGGGAACTCCAAAACTAAACCACAATCTTCTAGAATAAATTATCATTAAACTTCCCAATACTCATATGTTGATAATAATAGAATAGACATATGAAATGACATAAATTTACCCACTAAATAAAATAAGTGTGTTGTACCATGAGGGGAAAAAAAGTAAGATGCCAAATAAACCTCAGGAGAAGTCAATATGAAAATCCCTTAAGTATAAAAGCATATCTGGAAACCACATTTTAAGTATATTTCAATAGATCTATCAATGCTATTTCAAATTCAAGGGAACTTTTTTTTTTTTTGGGGGTGTGTTCTAAAAAGAACAGAAATGTACCAACCCCTCCCCACACCCCCAAAAAAAAACAAAAAACAAAAAACAAAAAGCTAAAAAAGGCTTCTGATATTAAAGAGTCTTTAAGGGCAACAGCAAAGGCCCTGACCCTCAACAGCATTTTATATCTTAGCATTACAACAGGAATCTTGTTACTGCAAAAAAATAGAAATTATTAACAAGCAATTGAAGGAGATCTGGTGTCATCTTTCATTGTATTATTTAAAGGTGTCATTGATCTCATGAAGATTGGTACTGTGCCCCATTTGTCAGAAAGGCAAAGATTGTATATTCTCCTGGTGAAGCTATGGAGTATTTGGGAGCAGAAAACAATAGTACATTGAAGGAGTGACAAGAAGCACACTGAAGATCACAGAGCTGATGGCGATTAGGACTGTTAGGATGGTTATCACAATGAATCTAGTTGAGGACATATCCACAAGCTCCATTGCGAGAATCTAAAAAGTGATTATTACATCTTAGACCACATATTTTATGATCTATGGGATTCCCCTCCAAGAGCAACATTATTTAGAAAACTAATCACATGAAAAACACCAATTAAAATAATGTCTTTCTAGAGAGATTAAAAGTAGTAATACTTAATGATTAATTGTAACAGTAGACTTACATGTTTATGTGAATGTGTGGGATTTTCAGGTATCTTCATCCATTATGCAGCAATAAATGTATTAGGTGTACCTGAAACAAAGGGCCGAACAGCAGCACAAGTGCTTACTTGTGTTTATAAATGTATGCTAGAAATTAGTTACTGTAGCATGAACAAACCTAAAATCAGATTTCAGAAAAATAACTCAGAATTCCAGATATTGAAGAAGAATACTAGAACTAGGATTCTTCTGAAATCGATGGGAAAAAAAAAATAAAAATACAAACTCCAAACTAAAAATCAACTTAGAAATTAATACTCATATTCACAAAATATAAGTAGAATAGATCCAAGAAACCATATCCCTACCCGCATGGAAAGAGAGATAGATTACCTTTAGGGGATATATTCACAAAATAGAAGTAGAATAGAACCAAGAAACCCTATCCCTAACCGCATGGAGAGAGATAGAGTACCTTTAGGGGATTTAAGTCACCACTAGTGTTCAACAGAGGAGACGAAGAAGCTACCCCTTCCAATTTACTCTTCGACAGAGAAGGTGATGGAGGTTGGGCTTACCAGAGAAGACAATGAAGCTTTCTCCTCCCGATTTGCTCTTCAACAGAGAAGGGAGGGCTTCAGATGTTGTTAAACAGAGAGACAAGTACTGTTTATTAATAGAGAAGGAACTTGTTACCGAATCAAGAAATAGAAAAGCGAAATCACACACAGAGAACACAGAGATTTAACGTGGTTCACCCACACAATGTGTGAAGGCTACATTCAAGGCTGCAGCAGATAAAAAATTTCACTATCTCAGAGAGGAAAACTGATTACAGAGAGAGTTCCCACAAAAAATCAATAACTTAAAACCCTAAGATAAGAGGGGTTTATATAAAACTCTCATACACAATTGTAGAGTCCTATTCTAACTCAACAATAGTAATGTCACACCCCAATTCCGCACCATTCGAACGGTGTGATGAACCGTCAATAAACCAACGGTTCAACCAGGATCTCACAATAGGCTATCCCACATATGATAAACCAAAACACATTCCACATTAATCAGAGGTAATAAAGTAAATAGCGGAAGTCTTACAGATAATGAACTGAGGTCTAATCATGATAAATAATTAATATTTCATTTATTTCCAAGTAACCAAAACATAATTTAATACATATTACAATATCCAAATACGCAAACTATACACTACGCGTGTCCACCACTGAAACGCTCGCTTAACGAACCATGTTCGTCCTCCACAGCTTGCTCATCATAACCGCCACATGTTCATATGTTGGCGTGCCTACATAATCTTCAATCATAGTACCTGCAACATCAAAAACTAAAAAGAATTGCGCGCGCGAGGGTCAGCTCTCCAACTTGAGCTCAGTGAGTAAACAAAACAATGCAACAATACATATGCATGCAATCAATTCATATCTTTGGTCTGGTTTAAAGTTTGCAATGTGCAATAGAAAGGTTGGGTGGTCAAAGGTTAACGTTTATTGACCCCGCCTCTATACACAGGGTGTGAAAGTCTGCCCGAAGGTTAACGTTTATCGTCGTCCCCATCCACCCTAATCATGAACATTATATAACAAAGGTTAACGTTAATTGCTATATAGTGCCATACCAACACGTAAGCCCCTGTTGGCGAGGGCTTGCAAACTGGGCTCGCAACTAACCAATCCTAATGCCAAACAGTGTATCCAAGGCCTCACCCCAGCATCCCTCAAAATGTCCATAGAGATAGAGCTAAGGCCCCCCGGTAGAGTCAGAGACTACAAGGACCGAGACCACCTCCCCTGATACTCTACGACATAATAGTTCTGCTAAGGTAATGGCGATACGACGATGCTAATGCACAAGACTTGAGTTAGAGATAGAGCTAAAGTGCTGAGACCCGCCAAAGGTTAACGTTTATTGACGTTCTCATCACACCTCCCCTGATACTCGCTCGCATCAAGTACACCAACCACACACATACAATCACATGCCTATTCCTATCATCATCATCATCATCATGTTATAAACAATAAAGTAAATATGTATGAACAAATAATAGAAACATTGGATGACATGTTGTATGCACATTACAAAGATATTCGCATAGAATCAAGCATGGCATTGGACTCAAGAAAAGAGAAAATAGTTTGTTATTAACCAATTAGTTTAGAGTTCCATTTCCTCACCTTAGCTTGTTAATAGATCCTCTTCCAAGCTTTAGAATCACCTTTATAATGTTATTATATTGCTAGAAGACCTAACAAAGTCGATAGAATTTAATTAGAATTAATTTTGAATTTAAAAACCATGCTGTTAACTGAGGGTCGGAGGTAGGGTCGGAGTCATGATCGACCCTGGGTGCGACCCTCCCCCTAATCTGAACTTCCCGAACACTAAGGGTCGATGCTAGGGTCGGATCTGCCATCGACCCTAGGTGCGACCCTCCATGGTTTGAGTAGAAAATATCAGATTTTGTTCTCTCTTTCATGGTTGGGTCCTATGGCTTACTTCCACAATCCATTCTATACATGTTCTATGGTTTAGAACTATACTTTATTCACCTACATGGTTTTAATGATCTCCTCCATGGTTTTTCATGAAAACCTAACCATGGATGGATGATTTGGGTTTCTTCTAAGTCATATCATCTTCATAAACCATTCTAAAGTCTTAAATAAATCATGGAGAATGTATCCATACCTTAGTTTTGCTGAGATTCAGAGTTCCTCTGAATTTCCTCTTCTTCCTTAGCCTTTTCTTCAAGTTTTCCTTCTCTTATTCTCTTCCTTCTCTTCTCTTTCTCTCAATCCAATTAGGGTTGTAAAAGGATTGAAAGAGGCTTAGGGACGTCCTATTTATAGAGTAAAACCTCCCAAAATACGTCCCATTGAGTTTAGGAAAGGTTCCAATCGAAATTAGGAAGGTTTCTTAATTTTCGGTTCGTGCTGTTTTTCTCGAGTACCGAGGGTCGATGGGAGGGTCGATGGGAGGGTCGGACAACTCATAGACCCTACGACCCATGGTTGAGGGTCGATGGTGAGGGTCGATGGGAGGGTCGGACCTGCCTGTTAAAACCTGCGACCCTACCCTCATTTTGACTGTTTTTGGGTAAATTTTCATATTAGGTCTTGGTTTTTCTTCACACATTTGGTCCACTTGGCTTGACCATGATATGTAGACGGGTCACGACACAAAATATAAACTTAGGCCGGGTTCGTAGCGTACGGGTCTTACAACCCCACCACCCTTAAAAGAAATTTCGTCCTCGAAATTTGAAAGTATGGATCTTACAACTCCCCCATCCTTAAAATAAATTTTGTCCTAAAAATTTAAATTTACTTCGGAGTCAATAGGTGGGAATTCTATTTCCGCATTGCATCTTATTCCTCCTATGCATTCTTCTCCACGTCAGATTATCTTCATATAATAATTATCCCAGCTTTGGAAACATTGTACCTTCCAACTAGTGAACTAGACTGGTACCTCTTCAATAGTTAAACATTCTATCTAATCCAGTGACTCCGTGGTCAATTCTTTTGATATGGATCTCTAATGTACTTCTCCAATAGAGACACACGAAATACATCATGCACACTAGACATGGATAGCGGTAACACTAATTGATATGCAACTTTTCTACGTCTCTTCAAAGTTTATAAGATCTAACACATATATAAAACATGACTTTCCCTTCTTGTCTAATCGTTTCAAACTATGCATAAGTGATATCTTCAAGAATACTTTGTCACTTATGGCGAACTCAAGGTCTTGATGTATCTTCTGACATCTTGTGCTATCCTGCCCCTTTTCTTTGATCTTGTCTGTCACTCGATAGTTTTCTTCATTAGACTTAGGTTTCCAAAATTCTTCATTCACCAACTTTATTCCAAAATAAAGGAATTTGACATTTCTACCGTACCATGCTTGATAGGTGACATTTACATGGTAGCTTAATAGCAACTTCAATTCAGGGTAACTTCTCAACTCAAGTTCCTTGAAATCAATTTCATAAACTCGGGGCATATCTCTTAGGATTTGTATAGTCCGCCCCGATTTTCCATCGATTTAAGGTAAAATGCGGTACTAAACTTCAACTTTGTTCCCATTGTTTCCTATAGATCCTTCCAAAACATCAAGATAAAGCATGAGCTTCTGGCCGACACTAAGCTCTCATGCATACCATTCAATCTGACAATACTATCCATATATAGCTTAGTTAGCCGCTCCAAAGCATACCGAGGTCGTATAGCAATGGAATGAGCTATCTTCATAAGGCGATCAACAATCACCCACTGCGTCAACCGATCTAGGGTCAGTGGCAAATCAGTGACATAGTTAATTGTAATGCAGTTCCACTTTCAAACTGGCTCCCATAGTTTTTATTGTAAGCCATGATGGTCTTTGTCTTTCTGCTTTTACTTGCTGATAATTTAGACACTGGAACACGCACTAAGCCACATTTGTTATCTATTCAGGTCATGATACATATTGGTACTCCAGGTTGTACTGAATATTGGGTACAATGGACTACCATCATTATCCTCTTCATAATATCCGAGTCTTTATCTTCAGGTATTCAGAATCTACCTTTGTATCTGAGTACCGTCTCCGCATCCAAAGTAAGTCAGGTTTGGGTTTTTCTTTCTCTAAATCTTCTTGCATTGTTCTTATATACAGATCTAACAAAATTGTTACTTTTACTTAATCCAATTATTTAGAGATGATCTTTAATGCCACAAACGTAGCCGAATTATTGCTCCATAAGTTCATCCATAAATTCTCGCTCAATTGGATCATCACTAGCTTCTATTATAAGTTACTCTTCCTCCAAATCTGAGTTTGTTGCTACGAAACATAATGCAGCATTTATACTGGGACCTTCCTTGGACTTCATAATTCCCTTTTGCTTAAAGCCTTAGCTACTACATTAGCCTCGCTCAGGTGACACTGAATATCACAGTCTTAATCCTTGAGCAATTCCAACCATCTCCTTATCCTCATGTTCAACTCCTTTCTGATGAAGAGATAAATAAAACTCTTGTAATCCAATTTAATCTAAAATTCTTCTCTGTATAGGTAATGTCTCCAAGTCTTGATTACATAATTCCTCACCGGTAATTCCCAATCACGAGTAGGGTAATTCTTTTCATGCTCCTTTAATTTTTCTTGAAGCATGTGCAATTGCTTATCTACCTTGCATTAACCCGCATCCTAGATCCAATCCGAAAGCTCCGATGGATAGGGTAAAAGGTTTCCCTGGTGCCGAAACGATCAAGATGGGAGCTGATATCAATCTTACTTTAGAATCTGGAAATATTCTTCACCCTTGTCAGTCAAATTAAACTCCTCTCCCTTCCTGGTTAGCTTGGTAAGAGGTTTTGCGATCTTAGAGTCGTCCTCCAAAATTGTCAGTAATAACCAGCTAAACCCAAGAAACTTCTGATCTTCGCAATACTCTTTAGGTGTTTCTCACCATATGATTACCTCTATCTTAATAGGGTCCACTTTAATCCTTTTTTTTTATGCTACATGATCTAAGAAGATCACTTTGTTTAATCAGGTCTCATATTTCTTGGACTTGGTATAAAGCTTTTCACTTCTCAACTGTTGCGAAGCTGTTCTAAGTTTCGTTGTATGAGTTGCTTCATTCTTAGAATAAATCAAAATATCATCTATGAAAACTATGACCGATGTGTCTAACATGTCATGAAACACCCAGTTCATCCGTTCCATAAAAGATGTAAGGGGGTTAATCCAAACGTCATAATCGAGATCTCATAATGTCCAACCTCGATTTTAAATGTATCTTCGAGATATCGCTGTCTAAATTCTTCAGTTGTTGATACTTTGAAGATCAATCTTAGAAATTTCCTTTACTCTTTGCAACTGTTTAAACAAGTCATCAATCTGAGGTTGTAGTTATCGATTCTTGATCGTGAGCTTGTTCAATTCTCGGTAGTCTATACATAATCGGACACTACCATCCTTCTTCTTCACAATTGCATTGGCGCTCCCCGTGATGCAATACTTAGCCGATTAGAACCCTTGTCTAATAACTCTTGTAGTTGAGTCTCAGTTCCTTCAACTCCGTAGGAGCTACTCTATAGGTGCCTTTGACACAAGTATCGTCCTTGGTAACAAGTCGATGACGAACTTGGTCGCATGTTCAGATGGTAACCCAAGTAAGTCTCTTAGAACGCATCGAGAACTTATGCATCATATCAATACCTTCCATCTGTGGTGCTTCTTTGGTAACGTATACCACAGATACCAGATGTCCAACTTCTTTCTCTGCAAAGCATCTCTTCGCCTTTAGCATAGAGAGGATCAGCTTTCACTTCCTAGGCAACATACTCCCAATGATACTAAATCATATGCCATTTTTATTCTTGAATGATAGCCTCTTCTATGCACATAACAATTTTGTAGAGTGTTGAGACAACCAGTCTATTCCCAAGATGACGTCAAAGTCTGCCATCTCAAGTTTATTTAGGTTGCGTCCAAATTTCATCCATCCATACGATTTAGACATTGTTCCAATACAACATCTAGTCCAAAAAGGGCTTGAACTAGCAAAATCTGGGGTAACGGTATAAGGAGCTTGTCTAGTTCCTTTATCTCTTATGATTTTTCGAAGACTATCGTCAAAATCTCATATTGCACTTATTAGCTTATATTTCTTTTATCCTTGTTGTTCTACCCTGATCTTTCTTTCTTATACCTCAAAAATATCTTGTGATTGTCACTTCATATCCCAAGTTTACTTTTAAGCATTAGGATATATGCTTATAAATTCATTAATTCAGCCAAACTCTTTTGGTCTTTACTTAATCATATCACTCGACATTGGGCATAACTCAATTTTCATTGTATTAAACAGATTACTATTAATGCCATGATTTTTGACTTTATCCTTGTATCCACTCTTAGATTTGCTTTTAGGAATCTTCTCCTTTGTCAAAATTCATACCGATATAACCATCTTTAACTTACTTGAGTGCTAGCTACTCTTTCCCAGTTACTCTTGATTGTTCTCACTTTTGCCCATGTACTCTTTTATAGACATGACTCATATCCATCCATTTAGAAATCCCAAAATAGATTCTCCATTACTTCATATGAGGTCTCTTGGTTATAGAATCTAATTTGAATTCAATCATCTTTCTTCCAATAATTCCATTATCACTAAACATCTTTATCAACAATGGTCAGGGAGTGTATAAATCAGAATGTTCATCCAAAAGCAATTCACTTCCTTCTGTCGATTTAGTATGACGGCAAACACTTGCTTTATCTAGTGAACCTAGGTTTAAAGGAACAGGAGTAAATCTATGGTAATCCAACCGGCATAAAAAAAGGTCGTCAAGTTGCACGGTGGTCCAAATATATGAAAATAGAGGTTTTACAACTCTTAACCTCATGGTTACAGGTTCTATTGAGTATATATAATGCCATTGGTCAAGGCACTACAAGAGTAAATCTGGAGAAGCTTTCATACATCAGTAAATTAGGTATAAATCTGGAGAAAGATTTCATACATCAATAAATCAGGTATAAATCAGTAGATGTACGCTCAACATGATTAAGCATTTAACTGTTCATTCAGTTCATATCTCTGTTCATGTTGTGGATCATGAGAGTGGCTCAGTTTGGTATAATCAGGACTAATACTAAAGAAACAATATCTATAACTCCAATTGACAGGTTAAATCAAGAAGGTATCCTGTCAAGGCACGAGAAATTAAAATCTGGTATGTGCATCCTCTATAATCATAAGAGTAAATCAATAATGCACCGCATCCTATATAAACCTATCTACTTATATGGCCATAATAGATTTGATCCTTTGCTGAAAATGTCCGAGGTATCATCTTCAGAAGACTTTCTTCAATCCTTGTCGGATCATTCTGTCATGATGCAACTATCCCATACATCGATGGCTGGTAAGGTTAACCACCTTGATACACTGCTTGTTGTGCACCAAACTTCTGCACTGGGGTGTGCATTATTGGGACTTGCTGTATGGTAGGTACTGTGTGCTAACATGTACTGGGATACAGTGTCGCTACTAGTTGGCACCGTACTTGGTTTGACCCGGAGGTGTTGATGTAGCATCGGTAACTTGGGTAGTGATTTACATAGCAACTTGCAAGTAAATCACTACCCAAGTTTATGTTGCTCTTGTATTTTATTGGGTCAAGTTTATGACAACCATAACCAAGGTACTTAGTAGTCCAGGTGGTTGGCTGGAGTGGCCTGGTTGTTCATTTCCTCTTATTTGCTCTAATCTGATTACCAACTCAGATGAGTTTTCATTACCCATTCTCGACCCTGATAGTGGTGGGGTCAAGTTGCAACATCCTCTTCTTGCGTAGTGGGCAATAGATCAGCTTGTAATGGATCTCACTCGGAGTCTCCACGTCACCAAGGGGTATAGCTTTATCTTCTTGTAGTTACTCTTATCCTTAATGTAGGGTCGTTATTCTCTTATCTCTGTTGGATTTAGCCCGAGATCTTTTCCTTTATCTCTACAGGGTTTTGGCATTACTAGTCATTTTCCTTCTTCCTCTGTCCTACATCGAGTTTCACATCTTGTGAGTACCCACTCGGTATTCCAATTTCTACTGTACAGATGCTTCCTTCTTGCTATAGTACTATATCCTTTGTATACTCGGATAATTACCCAACTTATAGATAATACCCTATATTATTTGTTTATTAGGATGATTTTTGGTCTTCTCTTTCTGTTTGAGTGTATATATATGATTTCACCTTTAATATGTACATTATTGTCTTGTTTAAGTTCTGTCTCAACCAACACAGGTGCTTATGGTTTGTTTGTATTAAAGCTTTTAATTTATCCTAACTCAGTTCATGGACTCCAGTGGAAGTATTCAGGTTTAATGGGTAAGGCCTACGAGAGCTCTGATACCAAGTTGTCACACCCCAATTCCACACCATTCGAAATGGTGTGATGAACCGTCAATAAACCAACGGTTCAACCAGGATCTCACAATAGGCTATCCCACATATGATAAACCAAAACACATTCCACATTAATCAGAGGTAATAAAGTAAATAGCGGAAGTCTTACAGATAATGAACTGAGGTCTAATCATGATAAATAATTAATATTTCATTTATTTCCAAGTAACCAAAACATAATTTAATACATATTACAATATCCAAATACGCAAACTAAACACTACGCGTGTCCACCGCTGAAACGCTCGCTTAACGAACCATGTTCGTCCTCTACAGCTTGCTCATCATAACCGCCACATGTTCATATGTTGGCGTGCCGACATAATCTTCAATCATAGTACCTGCAACATCAGAAACTAAAAAGAATTGCACACGCGAGGGTCAGCTCTCCAACTTGAGCTCAGTGAGTAAACAAAACAATGCAACAATACATATGCATGCAGTCAATTCATATCTTTGGTCTGGTTTAAAGTTTGCAATGCGCAATAGAAAGGTTGGGTGGTCAAAGGTTAACGTTTATTGACCCCGCCTCTATACACAGGGTGTGGAAGTCCGCCCGAAGGTTAACATTTATCGTCGTCCCCATCCACCCTAATCATGAACATTATATAACAAAGGTTAACGTTTATTGCTATATAGTGCCATACCAACACGTAAGCCCCTGTTGGCGAGGGCTTGCAAACTGGGCTCGCAACTAACCAATCCTAATGCCAAACAGTGTATCCAAGGCCTCACCCCAAAGCATCCCCTCGGAATGTCCATAGAGATAGAGCTAAGGCCCCCGGTAGAGTCAGAGACTACAAGGACCATGACCACCTCCCCTGATACTCTACGACATAATAGTTCTGCTAAGGTAATGGCGATACGACGATGCTAATGCACAAGACTTGAGTTAGAGATAGAGCTAAAGTGCTGAGACCCGCCAAAGGTTAACGTTTATTGACGTTCTCATCACACCTCCCCTGATACTCGCCCGCATCAAGTACACCAACCACACACATACAATCACATGCCTATTCCTATCATCATCATCATCATCATGTTATAAACAATAAAGTAAATATGCATGAACAAATAATAGAAACATTGGATGACATGTTGTATGCACATTACAAACATATTCACATAGAATCAAGCATGGCATTGGACTCAAGAAAAGAGAAAATAGATTGTTATTAACCAATTAGTTTAGAGTTCTGTTTCCTCAACTTAGCTTGTTAATAGATCCTCTTCCAAGCTTTAGAATCACCTTTATAATGTTATTATATTGCTAGAAGACCTAACAAAGTCGATAGAATTTAATTAAAATTAATTCTGAATTTAAAAACCATGTTGTTAACTGAGGGTCGGAGGTAGGGTCGGAGTCATGATCGACCCTGGGTGCGACCCTCCCCCTAATCTGAACTTCCCGAACACTAAAGGTCGATGCTAGGGTCGGATCTACCATTGACCCTAGGTGCGATCCTCCATGGTTTGAGTCGAAAATATCAGATTTTGTTCTCTCTTTCATGGTTGGGTCCTATGGCTTACTTCCACAATCCATTCTATACATGTTCTATGGTTTAGAACTATACTTTATTCACCTACATGGTTTTAATGATCTCCTCCATGGTTTTCCATGAAAACCTAACCATGGATGGATGATTTGGGTTTCTTCTAAGTCATATCCTCTTCATAAACCATTCTAAAGTCTTAAATAAATCATGGGGAATATATCCATACCTTAGTTTTGCTGAGATTCAGAGTTCCTCTGAATTTCCTCTTCTTCCTTAGCCTTTTCTTCAAGTTTTCCTTCTCTTATTCTCTTCCTTCTCTTCTCTTTCTCTCAATCCAATTAGGGTTGTAAAAGGATTGAAAGAGGCTTAGGGACGTCCTATTTATAGAATAAAACCTCCCAAAATACGTCCCATTGAGTTTAGAAAAGGTTTCAATCGAAATTAGGAAGGTTTCCTAATTTTCGGTTCGTGCTGTTTATTCCGAGTACCGAGGGTCGATGGGAGGGTCGGTCAACTCATAGACCCTGCGACCCATGGTTGAGGGTCGATGGTGAGGGTCAATGGGAGGGTCTTAAAACCTGCGACCCAACCCTCATTTTGACTGTTTTTGGGTAAATTTTCATATTGGGTCTTGGTTTTTTTTCACACGTTGGGTCTACTTGGCTCGACCATGATATGTAGATGGGTCCCGACACAAAATATAAGCTTAGGCCGGGTTCGTGGCATGTGAGTCTTACACATACCATCGCATACATCAGACTCTCTATTGCACTAGCATAGGGGCTTTTAGACATATATTCTATCTTTGCTTTTGTCTGAGGTGCACAAGCTGTAGAAAGGTGAAAATTTACAGATGATGGAGTATTCACAGGTTTTGCTGTTGTCATACCAAAACGTGATAAAAGCTTTTGAATATAGCTCTTCTGTGACAAGAAAAGCTTCCTTTGATTTCAGTCCCTGAGAATCTCCATACCTAAAATCTTTTGGGCAGCTCCCAAGTCCTTCATATCAAATTCTACATTAAGAAGTGTTTTCAACTTCTTAATCTCTGTCATGTCTCGAGTCGCAATGAGCATATCATTCACATACAAGAGCAAATAAATAAGAGAGCCATCAGCACGCTCTTATGATAAACACAACAGTCATATGGACTCCTGTTGTACCTGTGTTTCATCATAAAGCCATCAAACCTCTTGTACCACTGTCTTGGTGATTACTTCAAACCATATAAAGATTTTTGAAGTCTACAGACATGATCTTCTTTACCCTGAATGGAAAACCCCTCTGGCTGACTCATAAAAATCACTTCTTCAAGCTCTCCATGCAAGAAAGCTGTCTTCACATCTAGCTGCTCTAATTCCAGATCCTGATGTGCTACTAAGGCAAGTAGCACCCTAATGGAACTGTGTCTTACAACAGGTGAGAAAATCTCATTGTAATCCACCACCTATTTCTAGCTATACCCTTTTGCAACTAGACGTGCTTTAAATCTTGTATTTTCAGCTCCGGATAATCCTGTCTTCTTTTTAAAGACCCAACCCATTTGCAACCAACTACCCTTCTTTCCTTTGGTAGCTTCTCTAATTTCCATGTCTGATTCTTATGAAGAGATTTTATCTCCTCTTTCATGGCAGCAACCCACTAATCAGATTCTTTCACTGTAATAGCTTCTCTATAGGTAGACGGTTCAGGAGATTTCACCTCTTCTACTATGTCACACCCCAATTCTAAACCAACCAGAATGGTGTGATGAAGCGTCCATAGACCAACGGTTCAACAAGGATCTCGTATAGGCCATACCTATTCAATTAAATCAGATACATCCCACAAGCAAATTCAGAGTAAATAAACGATAGCAGAAGTCTTTAATACTAATGAACTGAGTATCTGACAGTGATAACATAATCAAGTATCCAATTATCTCCAATATACCTCAAGATATAAAATAAAATAAAATAATCAATTACATGTTCTCATAACTAAACAACTAAGCTAATAAAAAATACATGAGTTGTACAAGCACGACGGATCATGCACATCTTCTTCAGCTTCTACGTCAATCACAGCAACGTGTCCATACGTTGGCGCATTCATATATTCTTCAACAGTAGGACCTGCATCAAAAAC